>JAQQSJ010004058.1:0-10885 GCA_028644305.1 Xerus rutilus
AAAGGGAAAATCTATTTACTTCTTAAAATCTTGGACTTGGAATTTAAAAGGAAGGCTTTAGAAGAGTACTTTTGAAAGTCATAAATTTTATGCGTTCAGCGTGGCAGCCATAAGTGTAATATCAACTGAGAGACTGAGGCAGGAGGATCACGACTTGAGGCCAGTATGGGCAACTCAGTCAGACCTTGTCTAAAACTAAAAAATAGAAAGGGCTGGCTATGAAGGTCAGTGGTAGAGCACCCTTGAGTTCAATTCCCAGTACCTCCCCCAAAAATCATTTTTTTCACCATCCACCAAAAAAAGAAAAAAGAAAGTAACTATAGGAGGTGATGGTTAATTAGCACTTTCTACAAAATGTTTAACTTTAAAGTGATTAATCACTCTTGGTACTTACTAGAACAAATGCACAAAGTCATGTACAAAGATATCAGGTGCACTGCCATCAGTAACAGTGAACATTCGGTTAAAGAAAAACAGCTGAGTCCACTTTAGTATTTCACGTTGTTAAAAATTATGTCATAATTTTAAAAACAGAAGGGGATCTATCTTCATTGTCCCAAAAGGATCTCCAAGATGTAGTGCAGAAAAAGCAAGTTGCTAACAATGCTTACACCACCACTTATTCAGGCCTGTCAAACACGCACATGCCTATATATGTGCTTATTAAGAATTCAAAGAAAGCTAGGCAAGCAATTGACTCAGGAGGCTTAAGCAGGAAGATCTCAAGTTCGAGGCCAGCCTCAGCACCACTGCAAGACCCTGCCTCAAAACCTAAAATAAATAAATAAATAAAGAGGGCTGGGGATGTGGCTCAGCGAGTGGTAAAGTGCCTCTGGTTCAACTCCTACCAAAAGGGGGAGGAAAAAAAAAGAATTCAAAGAAAAAGTTCTGGATTCAGGACACAAAGCAGTATTCCTCCAGGGACGGAATGCGAGGCTGAAGTGGGAGGAGGCACAGAACCTTAGCTTCCTTCCCGAGTTTTTACCAAGAGAACGAAAAGCAACTTAGAAGTTACCTCCCAACTTCTTTCAGGTCACCCGAGAGCCAGAGCCGTTGGCTCCACGGGATTCCGTTTTCCTTCCCGGCTCCGTGGAGTCAAAGACCCACCGCAGCAACGCACCTTCCACCGCGGCCGGCGCTCGGGGCCCCGCCGCCGCCCGCCCGCGCCGGGGCCGCTCAGGAGGCCGAGCGCGCCGGCAGCCCGGCGCCGGGCGGAGGCGGGACCTGAAACCCGAGCCGGGGGGCGGCGAGGCGGGCGCTCGCGGGCCCGCGGCCGCCGGCCGGTCGGTTGGCCGGGGAGCCGACCTGCGCCGATCGGCCGCCCGCCGCGCCCGCGCCGCCCGGCTCTCCGCGGCGCGCTCGGCGCTCGGGGCGCCCGGCCGGGGGCTCGGCAGCGACCCCGGCGCGGCAGCCCGCCCGCCACCCCGCTCACCCAGGTAGCGGCTCCGCAGCCGGGACGGGTCCTCCAGCCCCAGCGACCTCCTCCGCACGTCCCACAACAGGTGCGGGCAGGAGCCGCCCCGCGACATGGCTCCGCCGGGCCGCGGAGCGGGGGCGCCGCCGCGGGGGAGGGGCGCGGCGCGCGGCTCGGCTCCCCGCCGCTCCGACACCGTCCGCCGCCCGCCTCGCGCGCAGCGACTCAGACGGCCGCGGCGCCTTCGTCCCCGGAGCCCGGCCGCGCCCGGGCCGGAGCTCGCCTCATACTCCTGCTCAGACTACCCAGAACATCCAAGCCCGGCGACAGTCCCCTCCCTTCCCCCTCCCGCCGGAGGAGGAGGCGGAGGCGGAGGCGGTCGCGGCTCCTCCCTCCCTCGGCTCGGGACACCGCCCCTCCTCGCCTTTCTCGCGAGATGACGCCCCCTACCCCGCGGGGCTGGCGGCTGGCGTGCGTCACGGCGGCCCTCACCCGCGGAAAGTGGACTCAAGCCGCTCTAGCCAGATGGAAGAGGAGTAGAGAGAGAAGACGCTGAAGTCTGCAATCTCTCGCCCACGCTTCTCGATCCAAAGGACGCTAGAGCGTTGTGCGGTGTCATCTTTAGTGCGGGCACGGAAGGCCCGAAAAGCCCATGTTAACTGCGGGCCTTGTTCCTCAAAGCGAAGGGGCGGTGCAGCCAGACGAGCTTCACTTTCCCTTCTCCATCATGGCCGCGCAGGCAGGAAGCAAAAGTCCGGGCTTCCCGCCCCGCCCGCACCACGGAGGGCGCCAATCGTGGCAGGCAGCTGCGCCCGCGCATGCGCGCTACCGGCGGGCTCTGGGCCAACTCGGCGGGGCGGTCCCCGCACCTGTTGCCATGACTCCTCCTCCGTCGCCCGGTGGCCTGCGGGAGGCGGGCGGGTTGTGGCAGAGCCTCCGCCTCCTTCGCCTGCGCGGGGCGCGGGCCCTGGGCGGTTCGCCGGGCGGGCAGAGCCGCGGGAAGGGCGTCCTGTGCAGACCCGTCCGCAAGGCTCTCTGGCAGGGAACGTGACGAGCCGCCCTTCGCCGCCAGCCGGGGAGGACACGGCGGCGCTTCCGCCCCGCTGCCCGCGACCACCAGGCGGCCGAGATGGCAGCAGCCGGCGCCCGCGGCCTGCGGGCCAGCTACCACCGGCTCCTGGATAAGGTGGAGCTGATGCTGCCGGAGAAGCTGCGGCCGCTGTACAACCACCCGGCAGGTACCGCCCGCCCGCCGCAGCCTCCGCGCCCCTCCGTGCCCAGCTGACACGCCGCGGCGAGGACCCGCTCCCGCGCCCTTGGCGCGTCGCAGCCGGATCCTCACCCGCACCGGCCCCCGTCCAGGCGACCGCCGCCCGCGAGCGCCGCGCAAGTGACCCGCTTGGGGCCTGGGGCAGGCCGAGCCCCGCAGGCTGCTGAGGCCGGCGGGTCGAGCCCCGGGCCGGCGCCGGGCCAGCCTCGCGCGGTCCCGAGCATCCCCGGGACCCGCCGCGGGGACCGATCTCATTGCAGTCGGCGCCGCCACTTGCTAGGGTGACCTTGGGCAGAACCCCAGGTCTCAGTCCTGGTGAATGTGGCGCGTGTGAGAATTGGAAATAACGTGCGTGCTTGGTTCTCTGTCCATGCTCGGTAGACGTCAGGTCCCTCCGGTCCCACCAGAAAACAGGGACAATAATTTCGTAAGAAACTGGCAGATAGCAATTTCTCCAGCTGTTTATTCAAGACCTACCATTCGGTTATTTCCCATATAAGGGAAATTAATACTACTTGGCTGGGGACTAAAATATATTCTGAGGTCGTCTTCAAGCGTAAAATTTAGCAAAGGAAAGCTTGTTTAAATTGACAGATTTAGGTGCTACTGAAAAAGTGGGGTTTTTCCCACTTTAAATCTATGTTCTGCAGTTGGTGTCATTAGGAAGGTTGTCTAGTTCTACCAATATTTGACAATGAAGCAGCCCTCTGGAATCTGAGATGGTTGCTAATTATGATTTCCATTTTGATAATAGGATGAAGTATGCCTCTGAATTATACTTTAGTTTAACCCTTAATATTTACAGTAATACTGGACCTATTATAAAACTAATCTCTAAGGAGAGGTTGTTATTGATTAGGAAGTTTATTTGGTTTGTCTTTTAGTTGTTTTTGCATTTAGATTTTTAGAATTGTGCTGTGTTTTAATGCAAAGACTTTTAGGGGGTTGGGCAAAGTTAGGAAATGATCTGGGCATTACAGAGTCAACAATTTTGATAGGACAGAATAGAGGAGTCAGTTCTGACCCTCTTAAGCTTTGTGTTTTAGCTTTAAGATAGGACAGGATGGAGAACGAGCAATTTTAAACTACTCAAAATAATATAGAATTGGGAGGTTGTCTTTATTTCTTCTTGGTAACAAGGTAGTCTTGTCTTGATCCTTTCCAAGGTCTTGGCTTTTAGTCACCTGTAATTATTACTTACAATTGTTCATAATGACTCAACTTTCAGAATAAAGAGTAGATTGTCTCATCTGAGCATCTCTTGAATTGGTTCAGTTATTTCAGTCCCTTTCAGAGTAACGGAAGGAACACAGGCTTGAAAGCGAGACTAAGTTGAGTCTTGCCCATGTGATCTTGATCTTAAATTCCTCAAGCTTTATTTCTACTCTATAAAATAGGGGATAATAATTATCACCATTTAATTATTTTTGAGAAATGATGTAATGTCTCCAAAACATGTGTTTGCTCTTCAGCTCTCAACAAATGTTGGTTCTCATCTAAGCTTTTAAACAATTTGCAGAGTAAAGATACCTATTTCTGAAGTTATTTATAATTAAAAAGTTGAGGAACACCAAAGTAGAAATAGAGAAGCACAAAAATATCACTGCTGAATATTAGTATTGCATAAAATCTGAGGAAACATTATTCCAAGAGGTATACAGAGTGAATATTCAAAGATTTTGAATACTATTCTGCATAGTGTTGTTCTTGAATTACCCTTTAAGCATAAGCTAAATTCACATACAAGAAATTTTTTAAATGTCATGCAAGGATAAAATATTAACAGTTGGAAATTACACATTGCTGATTCCAAATTTTTGAGATTTTTCTTCTTTTGTGGTACTGGGGATTAAACCCAGGGCCTTGTGCATGCAAGGCAAGCACTCTGCCAACTGAGCTATATCCCCAGCCCTTTGAGATTTATTTTTATCACTAACACGGATATCCAGACAAGCGACAAGAATATGTTTTTGTGTGCATATGTGTTACAGCTGGAATGTTACATGATCCAGAATTTTGAGGCCTTCATGTGTTTGCCACTGTGTTCCTGGCACATCATGATTTGCCTCTAAAAAAGGATAGAGTTCTGAATAAAGGTGCAGCCTAGTCAGTTTCCTCAACTCGTGGAAGGGGATGTCACTCTCCAGTCACCACTACCTGACTGTATGTTGAAGTATGTGGCTCTAAACTAACCACCTGCATGGCTGTCCTCCAGGTATGCCTTAAAGAATACCTGGAAGTCTGTTGCCCAGTGTTTATTAAAAGCTTAGTTGATGCTATGGTTCCGATATGGTTTGAGTGCCTCTCAAGGTTCCATGTGTTGAAATTCAATCCTTACCATAAAGTATCAAGAGAGTGGAAAGTTAATCAGATACAGCCTTTGGGAAGTGACTAGGAGTAGGTAGGGTCAATAGGGTGGAGTGCCATGATTGATTCCTGGTGGGTATAAGAACAGAGAGACCAGACATGCACACGTGAACGCATGCTCTGTCTATTGCCGTGGGATGCTCTTCCTACCTCAGGAGTTTGTTGGCAAAGCCATCATCAGGTAAGGCCTCTAGATCTTGCACCTCTATAATCACGAGCCAAAACAAACCTCTTGAATATTTCATCATAGTAATTAAAATGGACTACCTACGACTGGGGGAGAAGAATTAAAATGGACTATCTACCACTGGGGGAGAAGACATTAGTTAAATGGGTGTCCTTGCTTTGTTATGTGTGAGTTACAAAATAGAGTGGATCCACCTGATGAAACAGGTCGCCCAGTCATGTTGTTAGCATTAGATAAGAACTAGCTTTTGCAAAATAAAAATGAATGATTCTTGGCAGTCAGTATCTGTGTCAAAGACTAAGCTTTGGGCTGGGGATAGAGCTCAGTTGGTAGAGTGCTTGGCTCACATGCACAAGGCCTTGAGTTCAGTCCCCAACACCAAAAAAAAAAAAGACTAAGCTTTACAGATTCTAAGGACGGTTCAAGTAGTTGGTCACATGATAGTGAACAGGTGGACTTGCACAGGATTAAGGAACTAAGGGGTATTGGAAAGTAAGGGGAGAGGAAGAAATAGGGAAGGCCAATGAATGGGTACCAAGTTAAGTTGGATAGGAGGAAGTTGTGGTGTGCCCTTGCACAGTGGGGTGGACTATAGGTAACAGGTACTGGACATCTCAAAAAAATAGAAGAAATGATCTTGTTTTCACCAAAAGTTACAAATGTTTCAGGAGATAGATATGTTTGCCCAGATTTAAACATTTCACAATGTACACATGGATTAAAACATCACATATGCATTAATATGTATAATTTTTATGTTTTTTATGTCAACTAAATAATATGAAATGAAAGGGAAGCAAGTGATGTAGGAATGGTATGAAAGTTATAAGAAGAGGCAGTGGGAAGGTAGTGATTTTTATAACCTCCAACCTTTCGATAAGACATTTTTTTCACATTGGAACATAGTGAATGCCTCAGTTCCGTACCTGTGTGTATATGCTTGTGTATGAAAATCACCTCTTTCCAAGAAGGAAGTTTTCTTTGAGGAAGGAATTACATATACACATGACCTACTGTCTCAAAGTCATATAATATCTTACCAAATAATTCCTTTCAGATGAAGAAATTAGGAAGTACAACTTGGTTTGTCAAAGTGCTTGCATGGAAACTAGATTGTTAATTTGTTTGAAAATTTTTGTCTGTTACTGTTTGGTTCTGATATTCACCTGCAGAATTTTTTAAATTCTTTTATGAAAAGTTTAAACTTTAGAAAACATCAATTTAATTTTAAAAATAAGACAGTAAAACACAAGAGAAAAAACCATTATCTAATTCTCTGTATTGTTTATTATTCTTAAATGCCTCATGGTTTTAAATATATAGAGAATGCTCATATGATATTTCTACATGGTTAGTATGAGGCCCTTTCAATTTCCAAAAGTAGAGGGTTTTTTAATTTGTTTGGTTTTTGGTTTTTGGTACTGAAGGTTGAGCCCGGGGGCACTTTACCACTAAGGTATATCCCCAGCCTTTATTATTTTTATTTTGAGAACAAGGTCTTACTAAGTTACTGAAGCTGTCCTTGAGCTTTCCATCCTCCTGCCTCAGCCTTTCCAGCCCTTAGGATTATGCGCGAACACCACCATACCCAGCTCCAAAAAGTAGAGTTTTAAGAAACAAGATGAAAATGTGTTGTTACTTTTTTATTTAAAAGAATGTACACTTATATCTGATAGGGACACATTTTCTTTCGTCTTGGGCTTTAAGATGAACTTCTTATGAGGTGATTTTTGTTTTACTCAGTATATTTTCAGCAATTCAAATGTTCCACCTAATCAAGTTATCACATTTATCTTTTTTTTTAAATGTACTTTTCAGTTGCAGATAGACACAATACCTTTATTTTATTTATTTTTACATGGTGCTGCGGATCGAACCCAATGCTTCACACATGCCAGGCAAGCGCTGTACCCCACTGAGCCACAACCCCACCCCTCGCATTTATCTTAATGAATGTTAACAGTTAATTTTTACTTTTACTTATCCTCATAGTAAGATGTTATAAGTACTTCAGATATCATAATTATCTCATTTATTTTTATGTTCTTGCATGAGAATGACTGTCATGGTATAGAGCCCCAACCTGTTTTTTCCAGGTCCAGAGTAACACCTGTGAGGTTGTCCCTATTTGAGTAATATTCACTTGTAAATGCTTTGTTTTGTCAGAACTTTCTGTTTAGGCCTGTTGAAGTAGGTTGTGGTGTATTCGCACTGTCACTGCCACTGCTGATTGACGGCCAGTTTCTGGAAAACAGCTTCTGATCTGAATTTACTTATTGTTTGCTTTTAGGGCAGAAAATAATTCATTAAGGTAACATAAGTTTTCTTTGAAATTTTCTTAAAGCCATTATGTAAGCACATTTTTTCTTTCTTTAAGAATTAAGAAAACACTACTTGTTTGCATTTACAGATATCCAACTCTGATTATTTGTTACTTTTAAGTAGCCTCTGATATCTCAGAAAAATTAATAATTTAGAATGTGTTATATATTTGCTACCAGTATTTTTCTGTTAGAACTGTGTGGTTAAACTAATTTAGAGTTTATTTTGATTGTTTAGAATTACTAACTAAAAGATCTCTATTGGTCCAAAGTTCTAGCAACCATCATTTCATGTTTAAAGTTTTTTTGGTTCTTGTTTAGTTTGGTAGAGGGCTGGTACGTAGTTAATATTTTAAACTAGCTTGGAGCGTTGAGTAAATTAGTTACCAGGCAAACCTACTGAAAAACTTGACTGTTCATTAACCCCATAGAATCAACTGTTGAACTTGGAAAGAAACCAGAATCTGGAGACATTATCCAGGCAACAGTTTGCAGGTGGCAGAAGAAACATTAGTTTCATTATAGGAAGAGAGAGCCTGCAGAGGACTGCAGAGTAGCCGTGAGCATCCCCAACCAGAGGCTGCAGCAGTGTGCCCACTTACCTTGGCGGTGAGCCAGCTCCATACTTGAGTAGAAGATAAACTTGGTATTTGCACTGTGTATGATCCAGAAGTTCCGTGTGCATCAAAGAGAAATGGCCCAGGTGTGATGACAGCAATTTCAGAAGCGAGGCCTAGGTGGAGTTACAGAGACTTGAAGGGGTTGAATCGTAGGATCAGCACATTACAGCCAGGAGAACGTGCCCTGTGGTCTGAGAAGAGAGGATCTGAGAACGGAAAGTCAGGCACGGCCCTGTTATGAAGGGAGCCTGGCGTCCCTGGAGGTAGGAGCACACGCTAGCCCTGAGCACAGGCAGTGTCAAGGCAGTCTGGGTCACACCTGAAGACTAAAATCTGTGATCCACTTCCATCCTGAACATGATTAATCCAATTCAATTCTGTTGACAAACA
This sequence comes from Xerus rutilus, assembly GCA_028644305.1. Lineage (NCBI taxonomy): Eukaryota > Metazoa > Chordata > Mammalia > Rodentia > Sciuridae > Xerus > Xerus rutilus. The sequence continues at coordinate 8,570 of JAQQSJ010004058.1, forward strand.
CTATTTGTCAAGGAAGATTTGATAGCAGTCCTTGTTTTTGAGGAATTTATTGTTGGGTTAAAGTGATAGATGGCATAATGATTTGATGAGTACAGAAAGCAACAGAAAAATGTATAGGCTGCTTTGGTAGTTGAGAGAAGGAGCATTTCACCTGAGGAGGGCTTCTGTGAGATGAAACCTCAGATGAGTGTGTGAAGAATGGACTTCGGTGAGAAGAGGGCCGAGTGTTGGGAGGAGGCAGTGTAGGCTGAAGTACAGAGCCTCAAACAGTGTGACACTACAAAGCCTGGCGGGGTTCCACATCTGTAATCACAGTGACTCTGGGGGCTGAGGCAGGAGGAGGCTGAAGCAAGAGGATACTAAGCTCAAAGCCAGCCTCAGCAACTTGGTGAGGTCCTAAGCAACTTAGTGAGACCCTGTCTCAAAATTAAAAGAAAGGGGGGAGGACAGAAAAAAGGACTGAGGATGCAGCTCAGTGGTAAAGTGCCCTGGGGTAAATCTCCAGTGCCAAAAAAAATGTGAAACTAATTAAGTGTTTGCCTAACTTACTAGTCTACAGAGGCCAGAGTTTCTTAACCTTGCGCCATTGGCGGTTGGAGCTGGATAAGCCTTTGCTGTGGCAGTTGTACCATGCATTGTAGGATGTCTGCCCCACCTCCATGGTGGCAACCTATAAAGGAGGGCAGAGTGTCCTCTGGGAACAAAATCACCCCTGCCAAGAAGCACTGACCTGGTCTAAAATCTAGTTAGATTAGAAATAGAAATTCTGAAAGTCAGTACCTTCATATGTTCTTTTGGATTCCTTTTATTCACTAGTAAAAATTTCTTTTACAATTCCAGTCTGGTAACCAAAAAGGAAAAAAAATTGTTTCCATATTTTGTTCAAGATAGAGAGTGATGAGGCTAGAGTTCTAGATAATAGTGGTGACTGAACTTAAGGAACTGGATGAAGGACAAGTACAGGAAGCCAGGAGTCAAATGTGGATTTTTCCCCCATTCCCTTGTAAGCACATCAAGATCTAGAACTCCTTGATAGTCTTAATTCTCCCAGCAACTGTTCCAACCTGTCTCCAGATTCATTCCACAACTTAAGATATGGAAAATCTGAAGGTGGACGGGATAACACGAAAACGATTACATACCAGATATCTATGAGAAAACAATGTTTGGGATTCTAGCTGTTTGTGCCCATGATCTTCTGTGTTTGAAGAATTATTCCAAACATGGTATGCAGCTCCTTTGAAAAATAAAAGGGGAAAATAAAATTTAGATTACAGTAGAAGGACTTTAGAATTAAATTAGAAAATGAGCAAACTTAAAAATGTGTGCCAGCCTTTAAATATCAGTTTGATAAAAGCAATTCATCATTTTAGAGTATAGTCATCCCTTGGTAGACACAGGGGATTACTTCCAAGACTTCATCAGACACCAAAATCCAAGGATGCTCAAATCCCTTAGATAAAATAGTAGGATATTGTACACATGTATACACACCCTCCTGTATATTTTCAATCATTCCTAGACTACTTACAATCCCCTATACAATGTAAGTAGTTGTTACACTGTGTTGTTTTAGGAAACTGGCAAAAAGAAAAAGTCTTAAGTATTCAATACAAATGCAGTATTTTTTTAAATTTTCAATCTGCAGTTGGTTGAATTCATAAGTGTGGAGCTCACAGAGAAGGCCAAGTGTATTTTAAGTTATTTGTAGGGACTAGAAACTTAGCTTAGAGGTAGAACATTTGTGTAGTATGCATGAGGCCCTGAATTCCATCCCTGTTGGGGTGGGGGAGAGTTATTTGTATACGTGTGCATGCACACACCTGTGTATTTGTATAAATATATACATGCATATATGAGGGTAATAAGCTCCAGTTAATATAACCTGCCTTTAACTCTGATGGCTAACTTTCCTAATTATTATCATTACTATTCACATAAATGTGAAGAATGAGACCAGAAGCCTTGGGAAGCCCTAAGTTGGATAGGTGGTGGATACACAGCGGAAAGTTAAAGTGCGTGGTGGTGGGGTTTTAAATCCTCTTCTATTACAATCACACTGAGAGAATTCAACTGTAAGAATGTTAATTCATTTGAGCAGGGCAAAAAATAGTAGAAACCATATTAAATTTGGAAGAATAGACAAAATGTGTAACATTGCTAATATTTACTGCTGAACTCTAGTCATAGTTTATACTGCTGACACAGCCCTTTGAAATCAAAAGCTCCACATTGTTCTAGCTCCCAAACACCCTCAGGCCGAGAATGGAAACTGAGGTGCAGGCACCTAGGAAATAAGCTGCCCCGCCCTCTGGC
>JAQQSJ010004059.1:0-10884 GCA_028644305.1 Xerus rutilus
TTGTACTTACATTCCATTTTTTCCAGGAGTGGGAAGTATATTTGAACAGAAAGTCATTCTTTTAACCTTCTCATATATCCATCCCCTAGCAAAAAGCCAAGCTGAGAAGGTAACTACTTACACGCATACAGGAACTACTTTTATTTCTGTTACAGCAAATATCTATGTGACATTGGGGTGTTTAATTAACCTCTCTGAATCTGGCTTCTCTCCCCAAACTTTAAGTTGGGAAGAAAAAGAAACGTAGGATGTATTTCATGAAGCATCTAGTGAGGAATCAACAAAAAAGTATGCAGAGGTGCCTCAAATGGCGCTCAGAGGACAGGAAGCACTATAGCATTGGCTCAGCAATAGCACCACCTACCTGTCCAGTTACCCTGATCTGTAGATGCATGAGGGCTTCTCCATTTCAATCCTAAACTCACACTAGGACAACATTATTTTGATTACCAAAGCAGTTACAGTTGTTTTACTGGATTTAAAAAATATATTCTAATTAGCTATACATGACAGAAATATGCATTGCAACTCCTTGTACATCTCATTTCTCTGGCTGTACAAGATACAATGTCACACAGTTTGTGCAATCATACATGTCCATAGGGTAATATTGTCTATCTCAGTCCACCCTTCTTCCCATTCCCAACCACCTCCCCTCCCCTCACTCTCCTCTGCTCAATCTAAAATTCCTTTTTTTCCCGTAGCCCTCACCTCCCTGCCATTATGAATCAGCATCTGAATATCAGAGGAAACATTTGGACTTTGTTTTTTTGGGATTGGCTTATTTTGCTTAGCATGATACTCTCTAACTCCATTCATTTACCTGTAAATTCCATACTTTCATTCTTAAGGCTGGATAAATATTCCATCGTGTATATGTACCACATTTTCTTTACCCATTCATCTGTTGAAGGGCATCTAGGTTGCTGGATTATTTTTTTAGTGGCTTTTAAAAATTGACTTTATTTTTAAGGGAAGTTTTAAATTCAAAGCAAACTTGAGCAGTAGGTACAGAGATCCCTCATTTCCACACAGGCATAGCATTCCCAACACCCTCTACTTGAGAGTATTGTTTGTTACTAATGAACTCACATTGACACATCGTTTTTACCCAAAGCCTATGCTTTATGTTAAAGTTCACTCCAGAATATAGTTTTGGATGTTGAATATACTCTAAGTATATTTACTCTTTCAGTCAATTATTAATTCTTGTTTCTATTTAAGAAATTACTCTTCCTTAAGCTGTGACATTTATAGCATTAATAAGATATGATCTAAGACTACCGAGGGTTTATACTATGTTTACCATTTTTTAAAATCTAAAACCTAATGTATTTAAACTCTTTTCACAAAGGATGTCTATGTGGAGTACACTTCTACCAGGCCCATGTCCTATAATCGCTTACTTATAAAGATCATGCCATATAGGTTTCTACCAAAACATAAAGAAATGTGTCTATTTATTCTGGCAATTTGGAAACATGCAATTTTCCAAACATGCATTTGGAAATTTTGAAACATGCATTATCTGGTAAAATGGAAACAGACAATTTAAATCACAATTAATTTGCCATTGCAAAGCATTTTAAAGAAGGTCTTATAAAAATCGTTTCTGGACAGATGCTTGTCTTCATTTCTAAGTTATTATTAGACTCAGAGAACACATCAAAGGACAACTACAGCGCAATCTGCTTTAGCACAGAATTTGAGGTAATGCATATTTGTTTTGACCTTCAGATTTTCACATTAGAGCTATCTTTCCAGAACATGCCCCTTTATGAAAACCTGTGCTGTCACACGGACCCTGTGGACATGAAAGAAGCGAGTCTGGGCCAGGACAGGGAAGCTACATGGAAGAACACTGGGCTTCATGACCTGATGTGAACTGACTAGCAGTAAACTGCTAGCCATTGGGTAAAAATCTGGTACCCACCTTTTAAAAACCAGCTGATTTGGGGACCTGGAGTTAAGAGAGGGACAGACGGAATAGAAAGTTGGGCGATGGAATCAGCATATTGAAAGACAGCCTTCCTCACCTTCTTTGCTCCAGCCACTCTGGCTTCCTAAGCATTAAGGTCACATGCTCCTTCTTTTGCAGAGTCTTAGCCATATTCTTCTCTGTCTACAAAGAAAATCTTGCCCTCAACTTGATCAAATAATACTTCCTCAAATACAACATAAAGAATTCTGACCTACAGACTTAATCTGTGATTCATCTACTGTTCCAGTGGGTCATAATGGGATTATTCAATTAATTCTTGTTTTGCCCATTGGAGTGCAAGTTCTCATGGCACCAATCTTGAATCTCCTTTGTCTTATAATACCTTATTTGTAGGAGGTGCTCAATAAATGCTTGTTCAATGAATTAAAGAATGTATGTTATAGCAGCAAGACATGCAAAAAAGGATAACAAGTTATTCAGTCCTGTACTGATTTTTCCAGCTATGTGAAATGTTGTCATTTCATTTAGATCTTAGAAATTTCAAAAAATTTGGATATAGTACAGAATGAAATTAAAAATGAATAGATTTTACTTTGAAAAGGTGACTTAAATTGTGATTCCCACACTTTTTTCACTTTGGGGTAAATTAAAAAGATTAAAATCAATTTAAATAATCATATTTTTGTTTCATTATAAAAGTTTAGTTAAGTGAATTTTAATATTAATAAGCATAGTAGCAGGTTTTCCTTTGGCCCCCTACTTATTTTCTTGAAGGAGCCACCTGAAATACAAATGAATATTGACTAGATTTGCAAAAAGAGCAGGGAAAAATTAACAAATGATTTAATTTTAACTTATTTAATGCTTTAATTTTTACCTACAAACTGGGCAAAATTCAGGCATATTAATTCATGCTAATGATTTATATTGTATAGGTATTAAACCATCTATCAAACATGGCATGTCTTCTGAAAATAATCTCTGTTCCTGACATGATAGTGATGTAAAAGACACTGAATTAACAAATATCATGACTATTGGTTATTTTCATATGTTTTTGGGCTAAGGTTAGTGAACTGGTTCATTGAAACTATATTAAAAACTGCTGAGAATCAGATTTCAATGCTGCTGGATAAAAAAGTATAGAAACCCAAGATTTAGTATTAATCAAATTATTCTGGGGAGATTTAAGTTTATGAAATCCTAATCAAGAAATTCTGACCTCTGAAATGACTTATTAGGCAGAAAAATATAAGATATGTTATAATCTATATTTTACTAATTAATTTATTTTGGTACTGGGAATTGGACTCAGGGGAACTTTATTCCTAACTTACACCTCCAGCCATTTTTACTTTTTATTGTGAGACCAAGTCTCACTAAGTTGTTGAGGGTCTTGCTAAATTGCCAGGGGTGGCCTCAAATTTGCAATCCTTCTGCCTAAGTCTCCCAAGTTGCTGGGATTTTAGGTGTGTGCCACTGTGCCTGCTTTGTGATCTATATGTTACAGAAAGTTGTAGAGTGTACCGTATTTTGAGATTACTGTTTGCTAAGTGTTGCCATGCCTGGGATGTGTTGAACAGAATGTATTGGCTCACAGCAATGTGAACTAAGGATCTAATGTAGCCTGGAGTCATTACCAATAGGTTCAGTAAGAGGAGGACAGCAGCAGATGATGGATGAAGTCCAGAGAAGTAAAATGTAATGGGAGAAATCAATGACAGCATGGAGGTGTCAGCTTAGGAGCAGAAGTGACTACATTAGGAAAAACCTAGCAGATACCATGGGTCAGTCCAACAATGCCGGAGATAATCCAACAAGGCAAAGAGCAATATGAGCACAAATTTCAGGACAATGTATCAAGAGGCCTTGGGAAACAAATTGCTGACACTCCAACTCAATATCACCTTTCTGTAGTCATGCTCTCTCACAAGATTATTGATCAGTGTTCAAGTTTTCTAATTGCTGTACGTAGAACTATACCTAAATATACATAATACATACATTTGTATCAAGATAAATAACTCATATGAGTTTAGAAAAGAGCCTGCCTTTTTACTTTTATTTTAAGAATTAATATTTTAATTGACAAATCATAATTGTGTACATTTATAGGGTACATGTAATGTTTTAATGTATGTGTTCAGTGTAGAATGACTGAATCAAGCTAATTAACATATCTAGCATATCAAGCTAATTAACATTTATCAAATCACTTACTTTTGTGTGATACATTTGAAACTTATTCTGTTGTTTATTTTGAAATATATAATATACTTATTGACTCTATTCTTGCATATAAGAGGTTACACATACTGTTTAGCAGAAACTCTATAGTCTTCAACCAGCAGCTCCTCATTTCCTTCACCTTCTGGTAACCATGATCCTACTCTCTTCTTTTGTAAGTTCAGTCTTTCCCTATTCCATATGTGAGTGAGAACAAGAAGCACATCTTTATTTTTTTTCAAGGAGGGGTTTTCCAGATCTCCTGGTGATGGGTATGTGCAACTCTCATTTATTTCCATGGTGTTCTTTTTATATTTGGGTGCGATTTTGTTTTATCTTCCAACTGTTTCAATATTGTTCATGCACTATAGAATCAATATTCTGTAATGCGATTGGCCTTGATAATCCAGTATTTGTTGTTAAGGCGAGTGCTCCACAAGTGCTTTCAAATGACTAGTATGTTTAAGTGACTAATATATTTTTAAAAATATAAAGACTTTCCCATAACATTGTGGTTTCTCAAGTTTCAAAGGGCACATGCTCCTCATAAAATACAGATAGCTATACTTTTTAGATCAAAGTATCTAGGTTATGATAAGAGGCGTATGGTCTCAATAAGATTCTAGACTTAGAAATTTACATAAATTCATATCTAGCTGATCTCAAGAGTTTCACAGAAATCTCTGAGGACTGAAACTTGAAATGCATGTACTTTTTTTTTCTAAGCCAGTTGAGAAATGAAAACATTCTTAATTATTTCAAGCTCATATAGTGGTGTATAGTGTAATTAACTTTGATATGTGTTTCACACCCAATTAGAGGGTATTTTAGCACCAAGATAATTGGACCCAGCAGCACCTGGGAAGTGTAATCAAACAAGTTTATCATCACATATTATTGTCCTATGATCCTCTGCACTTTTTTAATGCCATGTGTAAAGAGAATGGTCAAGACATCTGGGAAAATGCTACTCATTATTGAAACTTTAGTAAGGCTTAAATCCAGTTCAAAGTGTTCCTGTTTACTTAAACATCCCTTGCCTTTGCTATGGCTTCCTGACCTTTATGCTACTTTTGCTAATGATTTCTTCGCTGCTTCTCAGAATAATGATACCCATCTACTTACTTGGTTGGTCAAGATGTTGCAATATTTTCTTGGTAATGAAGATATTATGTTAGTGTTTTTCTTTGGGTTAACTGGGGGTCCAGTGCAAAACTGGAGTTGGGAATGTAATGCTCGTACTGGAATTTTCAGATACTATGCTTCCATTTCAGGTCCAAAGAATCCAACTAGACATTGGTATCTACAAGTTGAGTTTATGTTCCTATAGAATGAGAACTTACTGGAAATGCAAAATTTCAGACCACAGCCCAGGCCTATTATCTCAGCATTTTAATAAACTCCCCAAACAATGCCTATCAATGAACATTTGCGTTTGAAAACATGCATCTAGCTAGAGTGAGAAATCCTTCAGAATAATATGCATGGATTATTAATCATTGTTGTCTTAATAGCAGTTAAATGTGTGACGATATGTATGAAAAGAGAATAAGTAGGAAATAACAAAAGAAGGCAGTATAACTGGTAGTCATGGGCCAAATGCCTCAAAATACATAGAGAAGCCAGGAGCCTTTAAATGCATCTGGACACAATTGATCTCAGAATTCACCCCCTTACCTTGATCCTTGATTCTTTCTAGTTCTAGTTTTTCAACTTGTTGCTGACTGAAGCTAATCCAGGCCCGAGTTGTTCCTGGTGAATTGTGCCATCCATTATTAGCACTGCAGTCTCGTGACTCTCTGACTTAAGAAGTCATAAATAAGAACAAGGCTATAATCATCATTTTTCTTTTTTTTTTTCATATTCCAGAAAGCAGGACTAACACTTGTAACTAATATTGCTTAGTTGAAGAACTATTTCATCACCTTTGTTTTCTTTTTGCTCCTGGTGTAAATAGCATGTCATGAAAAGTCCTGGTAACAAAATTACTCACCTTAAGTAAAAGATACGGCTTTCTTCCACATCTTGTATGGAGGATCTGAGTTCCTCATGGCATAGATTGTACACATAACTAACATATCAGAGTCTCTTAAATCCTGACTGGTTTTGTTCCTATAGTCCTTCTCCAAATGATTTTAAAAAATATTTTTAACTGTACAATCACTTACAATAACACCAGAGTATTTGTTAGCTAGATGACTTTTAATACTACATTTGGTCCAATTTTAAGACATAAATTGTGCCAACTAATACAAAATAAACTAATGCTAAAATCAAAATTAGTAAAAGTTGAGAAAGTAAGTCTTCAAAATTCAATGCTGTGACTTTTTTTAAAATTGAGAATGTACTGAGTGCTAGAGACTTTACACACACGTAGGCACACACAGACATGAGAGAGATGGTCAGTCATTGTCTAAGTGAAAATAACAGTGTATTTAAGAAAAAAGTAAAGACATAAGTTGCATATACAATAGATGATGTGAGTTCTCAGGGGCCCTTAAACATCAGAAGAAAGCACTGCCAGCATCTGGAATCATCTGTGAAGGATGAATACAGGGAAGACAAGAACCCACATGTTTTAAAGACAAATATCATCATCACCTCTTACCTGGAAACTAGAAGAAGAACTTGCTGTCACCTTTTCATGCTGGAAAAGTTATTGAGAAAAACTCATGAGAACAGCAATTTCTGAGATGCTAAACTGAGATGCTGCTTTTAACCATATTCCATTTGGATGCTTGAGATACATTTGTTACTGAGAGATAGGAAAACCAGTACAAATAAAAATCTGCAATACGCTTTCATAGATTCAACTGGCTTTATGGTCATGGTGACCAGAAAACAAGGTATTGAAAATATGTCTTGAACTATGTTTAGCTCAGTAAAGTAACAAAATCTATTAGAAGTCAAGAAAAAGTTTTGTTTGACAACCATGAGATATTGGGTATGTGTGTGTGGCGATGCACGTGTGGTAATATTTTATATAAAGTTCAAATATCTTTTGGATGAAATTTTTAGTTTTCAGTAGGTATAGACTCCCATAGGTACATTTAAGTATATTTATTACTGTCTCCTTAGTAGTCACATGATTCATATTTGGCAAATCCCATAGGTGACTTCAGTGGAAAGAAGATTCCCAATCACTTCACCATTATTAGCCCTGTTGCTAACTTTTCTGGGAGTCAAAATGGTGGTTTCTGAGCATTGACGTTTTGTCTTCAACAATGTATTCCATTTCTCAACAGAAGAAGGAGGAGAAGGAAAAGAAGGAAGCCAAAGATGAGAAAGAGAAGAAAGAAAACAGAACAAAAGAACTTTAGATTTTGAGACTTGGGCCTCATACCCATTTCCACAGAGATATCAGAGTTCCTACATACAGATATTCAATGGGAAGTTTCTGTTGATCTCAGTTTTCCTGTAAAAAGCTTGTACTTGTGGTGTCTTCCACAGATCTTGGCCAGGCTCATTTCCTAAGCAATCAGGTCTTTAATGGAGGAAAGTTAAAAGCTTGCCCAGCTGTTTCATCTCTACCATTCTAGTGATGCTTCCCTTGGCCACTATGGGAACTTTGGCAGTTGGATGGACAATCCCCAGGAGGGCTTTTGGCCTCTGTTTCTTTGCCTTCAGTTTTGTAGCTCTCCATCCCTTGACTTCCCAGACTTGTGAACAGCCAGAGGTGATTTTAAAAACCCAACAGTGCTTGGCCAACATAAACTAATTTTCATGGAATATCAACACACTTAGTATGATCTGCAATTACTTCAGTTCTGACATCTCCAGGCCCCTTCTGTGAATAACTCAGGGCATAGACTTAATGCTTTCAGGCTCCTGGGATGCCATTCTCAGAAGCAGATGGGCTCATTAATATACAGAATATCTCAGAATCCAAACAGAGAAACAGGTTTAATTTTAGAATTCATTTTAGAATCCATGAAAATGCAAAATTTTAAGCATGACCCTGTGAAATGTTCTTTAGAACTTTAATCATTGAAATTTTCCTCTCTCTCTCTCCCTGTGTGTGTGTGTGTGTGTGTGTGTGTGTGTGTATGTGTGTGTGTGTGTGTGTGTATATGCTGAGGTGGGCATTACCAGTAATACAATATTTTAAAATAAAACATTTATAGCAGGAAAAGTGCTGGGAGTTCAGGTCCTTCTCTGAGTAGTTAAGATCATTAAACACAAATAGGAAATCATTTGAAAATATTGCATGACAGATAGCTTCGCAGATTTTAATTTATTTTTTATTTTCTGTGGATTAAATATGAAGTGTTATCCTATTTGGGGACTTGCTCTGTAGAAGGTTTATGGCTCACAAGGCAAGAGTCCTGATATTGCTCTCGTTTGACAAACAGTTGTTTATAAAAAGTAGGCTTAGACAAGTGACCTGAAGGAACATTTGCACTTGAGCTTTATTCCTCAAAGAATAAAGTAGAATTTTTGTTTTTAAGTGGTAAGAAAGGGCACCAGGAGTATTTCTTCAACAAAGGGAACCGAGGAGAAAAAAAATGGCTGTATTGAATAGAATGAGCACAGACTTCTCAAAGGTACGAACGTATTTCTTCTCTGTAGTTGTCTTCCAGTGTACCCACCTGATTCTGCAGGTACTGTGCTTTCAAAGGTGCAAAGTCTTTCATCAAATCACTGTGAAAACAATTTTTCCTTGTACAACTGTTGGCTCCTTTAGATTCTTACCACCAAGGAAAACACTGACACTTCATTCTGGGTCCCTATAGTTAGTTAAGCTGTGCTTCTGCATCAAATTAAAAAGCTTATACACAGCAAAAGAAACAATTAGCAATACAAATGGGAGAAAATCTTTGCTAGATACTCTTCTGACAAAGGATTAATATTCAGAATATATAAAGAGTTCCAAAACTTGATACCAAAAAATCAATAACTCAATTAACAAATGGGCAAATCAAAACTACACCAAGATTTCATCTCATGCCAGTGAGAATGGCGGTAATCAAGAATATAAATAATAATAAATACTGGAGAGGATGAGATGAAATAGGAACACTGTTGCCCTGTTGGTGGGATGTAAATTGGTACAGCCCCTGTGGAAATTGGAATGGAAGTTCTTCAAAAGACTAGGCATGAAATCACCATATGACCCAACTATACCGCTCCTTGTTATTTATCCTGAAGAATTGAAGTCATCTTACTACAGCGACACATGCATATCCATGTTTATAGCAGCACAATTCACAATAGCCAAACTAAGGAACCAGCCTAGGTGTCCATCAATGGATGAATGAATAAAGAAAAGAATAAATGAGTTTTACTCATCCAGAAAGAAAAATGAAATTATGACATTTGCAGAAAAATAGATGGGGCTAGATACCATCATGTTAAATGAAATAAATGAAACTCAGAAGTTTCAAGGTCATATGTTTTCTCTCATATGCAGAAGCTAGAGAGGAAAAAAGAAAAGAAAAGAGGAGGTAGATCTCCTAAAATTCAAAGAGAGATAAGTAGAGGAAAAGGACAGAGAAGGGGACATAGATGGGGGAGGAATGTTGAGGAGTGATATTTGCTAAATTATCTTGTTATACTGTGTTCATGTAAAATTTGTAACAATAAATCCAATCAATATGTACGACTATAATTCACCAATTAAAAATATAGAAAAAAATCTGTGCTTCCTACTGATATTTTGCTTCAGCTACAGTGTATGTGTGTATGTGAGTGTGTGTGTATGTGTAACTCACGGAATAGATAGCCCAGCACATACACCTAAACATAAATGGAAAGAAGTCTTCAGTTTTTGTGTTCAGCATTGCCTATAAGTCTCATAGTGAGCAAGCCATTATCCTCTGAGGATCTTGAGTTTGCAGATCACTATGAGCCTACTAGGGTCTACAGGTTTGTTTTTTTTCCAGTTTTCGAGGCTCCAGTGGACCCTAGGGAGATATGTGAAGAAGACTTACTGTCATGCCCCTTGTAATGCTGTACCTGCATCTTCAAGGCTTTGCCAGTTGCTTGTCTGTAATTAATCCTTTCCTTGGCCATACTCTTTCTTTTGCCTAGAAATTCCATGTATTTTGTTTTGCCTCCATAAATAGTATGGCTGTCTTGTATTCACAGGGCTTACCTCTGTGTTAGTTGATTGGATATCAGCTCTGTTCTAATACATGAGGCTGATATGCCTGTCTCTTCAAATGAAATATCTGATCTCGGGAGATAAAAGCATTGATTACTCTAATGGTGGAATTTGGAACATAGAGATGGGCAAATTGCTTGAAATTCCAAAGACCGTAGAGACTAGGTGAGATGGGTCCCCTTGTTCAGTGTCACTGGGAATGCACATTAAAATGCTTATTCCCAAATGCAAATATAAACCAAGAGCCCTCAAGAAGTTCATTAACTTTCATCCAGTTATTACACTTCGGGCATCCTATCAGGAAATAATCAAAATTTAAGAGAATTATTTATTTTTTAATGATGAAGAGCAGAATGATAACATACTTGAAAATACCAAGCACTAATTGCATTAAGAGCTGACTATGAACCGAACCGTGAAGAGCTCCAGAAAGGCCTTGTCTCACTTAGTCTTCCCATCCAGCCTCTGAACTAAGAACACTAGGAAAAGGAAACTAACTTGAACACTAGGGAAAGTAAAGTTAGCAGGGTTAAATTACCAAGTTTAAACTGACACAGCTAGGAAGGTAAGAAGCGAGAATGTTTCATACATACTAATGTACAAGCTACAGAAC
>JAQQSJ010004060.1:0-10884 GCA_028644305.1 Xerus rutilus
TAATGGGCGGGGGTCCATTTATGGGTTGACAAAAAGTTTCTAACTCTTTTAAAATAAGATACAATGAACTAGCATAAAATGAAACAAATCAGAACAAATATCAGGTGGAAGAGCACTAATATTTTCTTTCGGCTGTACGATCCACTCATGTGAGGTATCCAGAGTAATTAAGCTCATAGAAACAGAAATAGAGTGGCAGGCATTAGGGGTTGGGGTGGGGCTGAGGGAGTGTAGAGCTTCAGCTCTGCCAGATGAAAAGATCTGGACCGTGGGCGCCCAGCAGGATGCATGTTCTTCATCCTGCTGAACGTGGTTGACGTTGACGTGGCAATTTTCATAATATGTGCATTTCATCAAAATTAAACAACTTTTAAAAACTAGTGCATGGTAACTAGAAATTCTGTAACAGGCCTCCTAAAACTGTATTCTTTGTTTAATAAAAAGCTCACTGAAAAATAGTTCAGTCCTTTCTTTAGGGCCCTTCAATAGCTTTTCATTTGGAGGAAATAGTCTTTAACTATGGACTAAAAGGGCCTGTTCAGTGCTCTCCTCTCATTTTATATCACTTTCTTCCAGTTTATTCTGCTCTAGTCACACTGGCTTCTGTGTTATTTCTCTAACATTTCATGTACTTGTCTCCCTCAAGGTCTTGATGTTTTCTCTTTTTGTCTACGATTGCATGACCATCTTTCATTAGTCCATCTTGTGTTACTATAACAAAATACTCAAGACTGGATTGGTTTATAAAGCAAAGAGTTTTATGAGCTCACATGTCTTGAGGTTCAAGGGCCTGCATCTGGTGATGCTTTCTTGTATGGAGAATTCCAAGGTGATGGTGGCATAATTTGGCAAGAGAGATGGAGTATGTGTCTCCTCTGTTCTTTTTCCCTTTTCTTAGCAAGCTACCAATATTCAGTGTACACCACCTAGTACATTCAAAGAGAAGTAGCTTATTCAAAAACTCAAATTAGTGAATGTTTGATATTTAATATAAATCTTTTTTTAATTAGGTTTTTCATACTATAATATGTACTATGTGGGGAAAAGATTTCCATATTTATTAAGCTACCTATGAATCCAAATAAGAATGGCCCTCTTATTTGAGTAGAATATGTATTCACTTTTGGAAATAGTACTGTTATGGTTTAGATAAGAGGTGTCCCCGAAAAACTCATGTGTAAGACAATGCAAGAGGGTTTAGAAGTGAAATGATTGGATTATGAGCCTTAATCTAAGTAGTGCATTAATCCCCTGATAGGGATTAACTGAGTGATAACTGTAGGCAGGTAGGGTATGGCTGGAAGAGGTGAGTCATTAAAAGAGTGCCTTGAGAGTTTATATTTTACACTTTATTGAATAGAGCTCTCTCTCTGCTTCCTGGTGGCAATGTCCTGAGTTCCTTTCCTCCACCACACTCTTCCACCATGATGTTCTGCCATATCTTGGGCCCTGAGCAATGGAGATGGTCATCTATGAACTGAGATGTACAAAATTGTGAGACCTCAAATAAACTTTTCCTCCCTCAAAATTGTTTCTGTCAGGTATTTTGGTCAATACAGCAAAAAAACTGACGAAAAGCAGTACTTTTTTATTCAATCTTTGCAAAAAATCCTGTAATATTTGCTTTCCTACTTCCAAGCTGAGTCATTATACTGCTATCATCCCTCATATTCTCACCTCAAAACTACAAAATGAAATGAGTAATGTTTGAATAATTTCTAGATCCAAAGTCCCATTTAAGTTTACTATAACTATATTGTGTCAACATACAAAGCAACAAAGATCATGCTGTATAACAATCTTATTTTTGAATATGTACTGTCTCGACTGTGACTAGTGATGTTATATACATTGACTTAACAGCCCATATTTAAAACTTTAAAACTAAGAGACAATTGATTGTCTTCAGAAATATCCTGAGAGAAATAAGCCTTTCAAAGTGTATTTAGTAAAAGTTACTATTTTTCACAGAAGAAAAAAGCAGATGGCAGTAGTTGTGCATATTTTGAATCTCCGTTTTTGGTACATTGGCACACATGTATATATTTGCTATAACATAAACATCTTTAAAATTTTAATGGTTTGAAATAAAGTTTTTGAATCTATTACAGAAAATATCACCACTTTTTAAAAATATTCTTTCCCATACTTGCTCTTTAATCTTCCATATTAAGACCAACTTTTCATATACTATGGAAAAAATGAAATTTTGATTGAAATTTTGTTGAATTTATAAACTAATATGAAACACAGTTGATATTTCCATGGTGGCAAATTTTTCCTTCCATGTACATGATATAATTCTCCATTTAATAAATTCCAATTTTATATATTTTAACAATAGTTTTGTTTACCCACAAATAGTTTACTTATCTTTGGTTTCATGTATTAAGACATTATTTCCAAATTTCCAAATAATTCTCCAGGTCCTTTGAAAGTGAAGACAAAAGCTTTATTTTCCGGCCAAAGCCAAAAGTGCAGAGAACCCAGAAGTTCTCTGCAACCTTGACCCCAGTGAGGGGTAGGAATACACATATAAGGCCTAAAACCACTAAGAAGTCGGGCAGGAGAAGCAATCGTAATTACAAGGTACATTTCATACAAATGGAAAGTTACAAAAACGAGTCATATAGTCATATTTTCAGAAATTACATTCTCAGAAAAACTATTTTGCATTAGTCTCATAGAGCAAGGATATTGTGGTCAGGGTGCAAGTAGGTGGAGGTGGAGGTGTTAGCTTCTATGCAACTGGGCTAATTTTCAAATCAGCCCATAACAGATGTATTCTTGGGAAGCTTAGAATATTATTTTTGCTATGATTGGGGATGTTTTATTACATATGTTAATTGGTTAATAGTGACATATAGGAATGCAATTGATTTTGTATATTGGACTTGAATCCAATATGTGAACTCTTTCATAATGGCCAGTATCTATCTATCCATAAACAATGCTTGCTATTTTTTAACTTTTTAATTTTAATTTATTTATTCTAATTAGGTATACATGACAGCAGAATGCATTTTGATTCATTGTACAAAAATGGAGCACAACTTTTCATTTCTCTGGTTGTACATAATATAGAATTACACCATTCGTGCAGTCATACATGAACCTAGGGCATTGTTGTCTATCTCATTCCACCATCTTTCCTGCCCCCATCTCCTCTCCCTTCCCCTCTCTCCCCTTTGACCAAAGTTTCTCCATTCTTGCTTGCTATTTTTATAATATATTCTTCATAAAGCCAATAATGTCTACTCTTAATAAATTGATGTTACTGTCTGCTTTTTATTGTAACATTTTCTGGCACTTCCAATAAAATGTTGAATAAGAGCAAAACTAAGCAGAACTTTTGTTATGTTTATTTTTCTGTTTCTGATTTAATGGGAATTCTTATGAATTTCCACACTAATGATGATGTTTGCTATTGAAATTTGGAAATCATCTTTCTTAGAGTAAGAAAGTTAACCTTCACATCCTCCTCATTTAAGTGTTTTCCCCCCTTTTAGAGAAGAGTAAAGGCATTATCTTTTAACCTTAAACTACTGAATGACTAGGGGGATAAAGAAATTAAGATACATATATAATCATTCAATTCTGTTGTGTACTTTCTGGATCTTTTTCTTCCTACTGAAAGTTTACTAACAATGCAATCAGAATGGCCCTGGTCATGACATTTTTTAAAGCTCTTCTCTTTGACTTTGGTTTCCTACTAGGAATGTATAAAAATGCCCTTGATTTTACATATATTCTAATGAGGGTTTGTGTACATGGGTATTAACTTTTAAAATATTTTTCTAACTTACCTACAATAAATATCACCTCTTTTGCTGAGGTTTCTATGGGCTTGATAGTACATGTGCTGTGCATCCAGTACTACAGTCACAATACATAGGAACACTTCCATTTCCCCCCCGAAAAGTTCCTGTTTCCCTTTCTTTAGTCCAACCAGACCTAAATTCCTATAAGCGACTAAACTGTTCTTCACTTGTATACTTACGTTTTTTCTAAAATGGAATTTTGATAAGAACATTCAATTACTAGGTTTGTATAGCTTCTTTTACTTGATAAAATGCATTTGAGATCTGTCTCTGTTTTTATATATATTATTAGCTTATCAATATAAATTTGAAAGTCGTGTCTCATTGTGTGATGTGTTGTGAATTGTTCATCTGTTCTCAAGTGAAAAGACACTTTGGATCTTAACAATTTGAGGGGATTATGAATAAAGCTACTATAATATGTGTACAATTACTTATAATTTGTGTACAACTACCATGTTTTCATCTCTCTAAGGTGCATACCTAGAACTATAATTAATGTGATGTAACACTAAGTAAATGTTTTTTAATTAATTAATTAATTAATTTGTTCTATTTAGGTTTACAGGATAGCAAAGTGCAATTCATTGTACACAAATGGAGCACAATTTTTTATTTCTCTGATTGTAGGTGATATAGAATCACAGCATACATGCAATCATACATAAAGCTATGATGTCCACCATATTCCACCATCTTTACTGTCCCTCTGCCCCCTGCCCTCTCCCACCTCTGTGAACAGAGTTCCACCATTCTTCCCATGTCCTCCCCACATTATGGATCAACATCCACTTATCCACGAGTATATTCAGCATTTGGTTTTCTGAGATTGGCTTACTTCACTTAGCATGATGCTCTCCAACTCCATCCATTTACCTGAAAATGCCATTATTTTATTCTCTCTTATTGCTGAGTAATATTCCATTGTGTATATATACCACAGTTTCTTTATCCATTCATTGGTCAAAGTGCATCTAGGTTGGTTCCACAGTTTAGCTATTGTGGATTGAGCTGCTATAAACATTGAAGTGGCTGTGACACTATAGTATGCTGTTTTTAAGTGTTTAGAGTATAGGCCAAGGAGTGGGATAGCTGGGTCAAATGGTTTATGCTAAACTGGTCTCCATGTTTAGCTTTATAATAAACTCCCAAATTGTTTTCCAAAGTGGCAATAACATGTTTTTACATTAACAATGGAAGAGAGTCCTAATGGTTGCACATCTTTGTCAGCACTTCTTGTTTTCATATTTTTTATTTTATCTGTTTAATAGTTGTATATTTGTATACCACAGTGATTTTAATTTGCATTTCCCCAATGACTAATGGTGTTGAGCATCTTTTCATGTGATTGGAAACCCATATACCTTCTTTGTAGTGTTTGTCCAAATCATTTGACTTTTTTTCAAAGAAAAGAAACTGAGTTGTTATGCTAGGGTTGAGTTTTCACAGTTTTTCATATTATTGTAATGTAAACCCTTTTGGGGGAATGTGATTTGCAAGTATTTTTTTCCAGTCTGTAGCTTATCTTTTAATATCTTAATAGTGCTTTCACAGAGCAAAAGTTTCAATTCTGAAAAGCTCTTTTATTTTTATTTTTGATATACAGTGCTTTGGATATTATGTCTAAATTCTTGGCCTAAACCAAGTTAACAAAGATTTTTATTTCTTTTATGTTTTCTAATGAAAGTATTTTGGCTTTAAGATTTGCATTTACGACTATGAACCATTTAAGAAGTATGGGTTATAAATCAAAGTCCTTATGCATTTATTTATTTATTTTCATATTGATGTATCCTCTAGAGGGAAGGAGTGCTGTGTCCTCATATGGAAGAAGGTGGAAAGGTGAAAAAGGGGCCAACACTCTTAGAACATTTATTTATGCATTGATTTACTTAACTTATTTTTGTTTTGCAGTATGGAGGATTGAACTATAAGACCTTTTATCCCTAAGTCATATCGCCAGTCCTTTTTGTTCTTTATTTTGAGATAGGGTTTTATTAAGTCATCCAGACTGGTTTCCCACTTGCCCTCTTCTTGCCTCAGTCTCCTGAGCATTTGGGATTACAGGTGTGTGCCATCACACCTGCCTCCCCAGGCATTTAATAAGGTCACTAATCTAATTCACAAGGAATGCACTCATAGTAACCTGCCAGGGGGCACATCTCCCAATTCTACTGAATTAGAGTTAAGTTTCAGCATAAGCTTTTGAGGAGATACTCCAAAATGTTTGAATAATTCAATGAAATTAAGTATATGTGTTATTATCAGCTTGTAATAGCAGAGATTCCCCATTGTACAATTTTAGGGACTTCACAAATATCATATTCAGTATTTAAGCACTCCATGTTAGCATTCATTATTTGTATCATTTTTCTTATTAACGTTGTTTCTGGGGGACAAAGTTCTGAATAAAGCACATATATACATTTGACTTCAGGTCAAATCTCTGCCAATTGCTGGTGCATTTGATTCCTTTTATTTACTTTTAAGACTAAAAGATGTTTTTTCTCTTAAAATTGTCACTGTTCTTTTAAATTTTATCATTTTCAAGAAATGACAATTAGTATTAGAACACAGTTTTCCTCATTTCATACATTATAAATATGGTCCTGTAAAATTTTATATAAACCAAATATTAGAAACTAACTTTTAAAAATTTTACTAGTTAAGACAATTCTAAAGAAGAATTAGTCAAAAATTTAGGATTTTTTTCTGCCTAAATAATACTAACAGTATAGAAAAAGACCAATTACTTGTAGAGGAATGTCAATTAAATATATAACAAATTTATTAAGAGCTACACCAGTAGCCAAAGTGCAGTGTAATTCATGTTCAAGAAAAAAATTTCAAAATAAAACTGTAAAATCAATCCAATGGAAAAGATATGCCAAGAAAAGTATAACCACTTATTTCAAATACAGGTAGAATTATTACCTTTAACAATGTAGACTCATTGGTGAACTTGATAATTTTTTTGATAGAATTATAAAAAAATACATTTGCTTTTTTCAAATAGAATTAGAAAAGGAAAAGTGAAAATAAACAAAACATTTTTCATATTATTTTATTTTAAGAAATGAAGAAATATTGGCTTTTAGTTAGAGCGATTATGAAATAATTAGAGTGTGTTTGTGTGTAGATATGTGTTGCAAAAGTTTCAAAAAATGCCAACAAACTTAAATTATACAAGCCACAAGCTATACTATGTGATTCTAATGCAAAGCAATAATTCTCCTCCCTCCAAGTTTATATAATTGAAAGTTAGCTTCAAGTTTCCCATATACTTAGAAACTAGAAATTACCTTTTAAATTTGAGGGCTAGAAAAGAAATTATTACAACTACGTAATATTTGCAATGGAACTAAATGGCATCATCACACATAAAAGCAAGTGATATGGAACAAAATTGTACTTAGAAGACACTGTAAACCAATAACTGCATGTATTAAAGCAGAAGAATAGGTAACACTACCTCCTAAAAGCATAAGTGCCTTGCTAGACACTTTATAACTCTCACAGAAATGTCACATTATAGATATTCAGCCTATTTTATTAAAAAAAGCCTGAGGCTGGGAGAGACTTGGTGACCTTGTAATCCATCACTCACATCGTAGCAGGATATACACTGCCTTCATGTGCTGAACTGACATTAATACACTCTTTCATCAAACTTTAGCTTATTTTCCTATGAGAATGACTTGTTCTCAGGCACACTATTCAGATGTGGATATAACTGGCTTCTGAATATATGTATGAATATGTTTAGATCTGATGTAGACTTCTGTCCCCTCCTCCCCAGAAGCTCGGTTCTGTAACCGAACCCCAATCTAACTGGTTATATTGGCTAAAATTAAAAGGCTATTGAATGCTTGTAAGCTCTGCAAAGAAAATAAATCACAGAACTTTCTTTGTTTCTGACAATTCTAAGACATTATTGCCTGAAAGTTCACATTTCTGGGTCTCCTGTCAACTAAAATATTATAACCTGGAATAACATGCCACTTTCTTATTGGAAAAAACAAAACAAAACATGTTTGGGGACAATTCCCTAATGGTCTTAATCTCTGTAGAGCATTAAATCTCATGGTGCACTTTGGTGCTTGTAGAGAAACAATATTTCCATGGTTTGAAATCATTGCTGGTAAGGAAGAACTTATGCTTATTTCATTAAACAATCAATGAATTTGGCTTAGGAAGCCTGAATTTTTTCTTTTCTCATTTTTCCTTCTCTACAAAACTCTAAATGTGTTTTCCAATCATTTTATTTCTCTTGTTTGTTGTAGCTGAACTGAATGAGTAACAAGTAGAAGGAAAATAAAAATAAGAATAGCAATAGCAAAATCATTCAATAAAAAAGGCCAAGATCAAATTTTCTTATAAAAAATTTAAAGCCTTCAAAATGGAATGATTTTCTTTCTGCCAGTATCTTATTTGATGTTGGCATATTTAAACTATCAAGTTAAATGACTCATTTGCATTATAACATTTCTCTTTAGATAGCAAACCAATATATATTCCTTTGTGGAAAAGTTCACATATTCCCACTACAGATTTTACAATGAAGTAACTAAAATGAATGAAGGGTGAAAATTATAGCCAGCCCTCTGCCTCCACTATGGATTGGTTCTAGGGCACCTCCAAGGATATCAAACTCCACACATGCTCCATCCCTTATTTTAAAATATGTAGTATTTGCACAGAACCTGTACATGTTCTCTGCTATACTTTAAATCATCTCTAGATTACTGATCACTAATAGAATGGTTGTGAAAATAGCTGTTGTGCAAATAGCTGCCATACTTCATTGTTTTAAAATTTGTATTACTTTATATTTTTGTATTATATTTAATATTTTGAATATTTTAATCCAGAGTTGCTTGAGTCTGTGGAAGTGAAATCTGCAAATAGAAGCAACTGTATTACAACTAAGTATAAAATTAGGAACCTAAATCATGTTATTTTCAAAATCAAGCTTTCCTAATAGTTGAAATGTTACAAACCAAGTGAATTACCTTGCTCTATCTATTCTGAAATTTGGTTAACTGCATTACTTTTCTATGTTCAAATTATTATATTTTCCTTTTGCTGATCATTTATAAAAGCTTACAGAGTGGTAAGAAACTGACTATTTTAAAAATGAGCCAGGTGTGGTGGCACATGCTATACTCCCAGCAATGTGGGTGCCTGAGGCAGGAGGATGACAAGTTCAAGGCCAGTATTAGCAACTTAGCAAGAGCCTCCACGATTTATTAAGAAAAAAAAAAAGACTAAGGAAGTAGCTCAGTGGTAAATACTCCCTGAGTTCAAGTTGGTTTATCAAAACAAACAAACAAACAAACAAACAGTATATATATGATTTTTTCCAAAAAACTATACACACACACACACACACACACACACACACACACACACAGGCAAACCAGATTGAACAAATCAGCTAACGCTTGCTAAAGCTGGCCTTGAATTTCCAATCTTCCTGCCTCTGCTTCCAGAGTGGGGCTGGGTCTACAGGTCTGTGTCACCTCACCAAACCTACTTTTATGTATTTCTTGAAGTTGTTTTGAAATGCACTACTTTCCCAGAGTGGCTTCCAGCAGAAATCTGAAATAAAAAAATGACTTTGCTTACTTTTTTATTCTGTTAGTGTAACAAAGATAGAGCTGCTTGAAAGCTAGAGGCTTTCTTATGACAAATGTATGTGTTATTGGTGGGTAAACCCATTAAGGAGGCAAATGGCAGATTGGAAGGTGGCTAATGAACAAAGTTAATACAAAGGAAACGATGTCATTGAGAGCTATTGCATTGGGGCAATTTTATCCAATTTAACAGATGACTCTATTTGAAAAACTTCTTACAGGTGGGTCAAAATCAGAAGATTTTTTCTTTCTAAACAGGTTATACAGCCAAAAACCACAGAAATCTTGCCATTGGCTTTCCATTTTCTGGACTGCTCCTAAGCATAGACCTTCTGTTAAGACCACACACTGTCAGTCTCTATTTAATTGGGAGTGTCTTCCTGCTTTGTGTCAAGAAAAGTGTCCTTTTAAAGGGTGTCTCAGTTTTATGGATTGTATCTATCAGTATGTCACCAATTACTCTATACAACAACTCAAAAAAGTCTTTATGGTTCCCTCTTCATTCAAATCAAAATAATTATGAATTATAATGCAGTTATGTATTGTGTCTTATTCAGCCTCTTCCTTTATTGTACCTTTGCCAGCTATAAATAGACCTTCCTTTTTTAAAATCCCTTTTGCTAACAGCCTCTGCATCACACTTTCCTTGATACTTCAAACCTATTATTGATTTAGAGATCAGAATGTCAAGGATGCTGTGCATGTGTATATGATAAAATGAAATAATTCTGAATGACGACTTAATTGACTCTTCTATACATAGCTGAATTTAGCAAAGGCCTTGTACTGTACTCAGGAGCATTCTGTAAAATTTAGTGCTTGGATGTTAAAACTGCTCTATAAGAAAGGATTTAAAAAGAAGATACATCCCATCATCATAGAATTTGAAAAGAATTTTTTAAAGTTACTTTATGGAACAATGAAGCAGGAGCTGTAGCAAGCAAATCTCATAGAGAATACAGCATTAATTAAAGAATAAAAATAAATTAAAACATATTACCAATAATAAACATATCTATAAATACAAAAGTTTGTACCTAGGGTAGGGCTAAGTAAATATGTCTGGTCTTATTACTGATGATGTTACAGGTGTGTGAATGAATAAGAAAAATTAAAAATTTGAGACAATACAAATTTCTGATTTGGATGTGTATAGTAGGTATGTGTATGTTATACATACACGTAGATGGTGTGTATGTGTATGTGCATACACGTGTATGGTATATGTAAAGAAACACAAGGACAGAGATGTACAAAGAGATAGAGAAAAATTTAAATTAAGAATATAAATTTTAATATTCTATAAAAATGTTTAATAAAAGTAAAAATTTTAAAAATAAATAATTAAGCAGGGATTGGTTTGGTACTACCCTGAATATTTAGTCTGCTAGGCTCAGTCTGCATACTAATAGAATAATGCTTTAGTA
>JAQQSJ010004061.1:0-10884 GCA_028644305.1 Xerus rutilus
CTTTATTTATTCACCGTCTATATCTGGTACTTATCCTACTTGATATTCTCTAAAAATCTGTGCTTTTTATCTCATCTTAGTTTTTGAAAAATTTTCAGGTAGTTGTCCTTCAAATATTTTTTTCTGCTCTGTTTTCCTTTCTTCTTTTGGCATTCTAATTACGTGTGCTTTATTCTTTGATATTGTCCCACAGTTCTTGGGTTGCTTTTATTTCCTTTGTACTTTTGTTTGGGAACTCTTCAATTAACTTATCATCAAGATAAGTTGAGTTTAATCCCTAGTACCAAAAAAAACCCCCCCACACACAAAAAAACCAGAGGTTTGGGACTGAATCCAGGGGTGTTTTACCACTGAGATACATCACCAATCCTTTTTATTTTGAGATAGGGTCTCACCAAATTGCCCAGGCTGGCCTCAAACTTGTGATCCTCCTGTCTCAGTCTCTTAAGTCACTGGGATTATAGGCAGGCACCACCATGCCCAATCACACAGATCAATCAACTGATCTCACTCTTCTTTTGGTACTGGGAATTGAACTCAAGGGTACTTTACCACTGAGCTACCTCCTCAGTCCTTCTGATTTTTTATTTTGAGAGAAAGTCTTGCTAAGTTGTTGAGGTTGGCCTCAAACTTGTGATCCTTCTGCCTTTGCCTCCCAAGTTGCTCAAAGAAGTGTGCCACTGAGGCTGGCAACAATCATGTGGTTTTTTTTGTGTGTGTGTGTGGGGGGGGTTTTTTGGTACGAGGGATTAAACTCAACAGTACTCGACCACTGAGCCACATCCCCAGACCTATTCTGTGTTTTATGTAGAGACAGGGTCTCACTAAGCGCCTCATCGTTGCTGAGGCTGGCTTTGAACTCGCGATTCTCCTGTCTCAGCCTCCCTAAATGCTAAGATTACAGGCTTGCACCACCGCGCCCGGCTATAATCATGTTTTTTGATTATGATATCTCCAGTTAATATTTTCCCCCTTCATTGCACCACATAAAACTTTGATAAAGAACCAAGAGTTAAATAAATTAGATGAGAAGACAGCAGAAAAATATGGGCACTTATTTCCCAAAATGTAAAGAAGTGGCATGACTCTGGAATCAAATTACCTGTATATGCCATTTACTAGCTATGTGATGATTTGGGGCAAATCATAATTTCTCTTATTGTTATACTAAAGAATATACTTAGAATAACTGGTACATTGTATGTCCTATATAATATAGTTGAAGATAAACATAGTTTTAATCCAGTAATCCACTACTAACTAGAGAAACTTTATATGTATTTACATAAGGAGACATTTACAAAAATACTGACTAAAACATTATAATGTCTTCAAATAAGAAAATAGATTAAAGATAAAAGATTGTATATTCAAACAATAGAATACAGCAGTGAAAACAAATGATCTGGAGCTAAATATGTTAACTTTGAATAAATATCAAATACAGAAAACAGGGTGGGTATTCAGCTCTGACAGAGTGGTTGCCTAGCATGAGTAATGTTCATGGTTCAATTCCCAGCATCACAAAACAATAACAAATCAAAAAAAAAAAAAAAAAAAAGGCACCAAGAAACAAAGCAAAAAGAAAAACATAAGTTTTACAGTTTCAATAGCTTTTAAAAACTTTTAGAAATAAAATTTTGATATGTAAATCAAAACATATAATATTAAATTAAATTAATAAATTTATTTATTAATAAATATAAATATATAAATATATAAATCTTAACTGTGTTAAGATTTTTTTTAAAAACCCAGATATGAGGTTTGGGGAAGTAGCTCAGTGGTAGACTGCTTGCCTAGCATATAGACCCAGGCTCATTCCCCAGTACTGCTAAATAAACAAACAAACAAACAAATAAATAAATAATTTTATTTTATTGCCCAAGCAAGAAATTGGAAAAGTCTTTTCTAGAGGGATTACAGGATCCTGAAAAAAAGTCTTCATAGTGACATGCCATAGCTCCATCCTAATACCCCAAAGTGAGGTTTACCTACAATAAGTCTTATTCCTACAGAGCTTGTAATCAGTTTTAAATAAATGCGGGGCTGAAGCTGTTGCTCAATGGTACAGCACTATCCTAGCATGGCTGAGGCCCTGGGTTCAATCCCTAGCACCAGGAAAAGAATAAAGAATAACATACACAGAGACTACAATGATCATCAGAGGAAAGATTAAATTCAGGAAACAAAAGAGGTATTGATATTTAAAATAATATTGCTAAATTATTCAACAGAGACTTTGAAAATCCCAAGAAATGTAAAGAACTGACATGACTCTGGAATCAAATTGCATATACATGCCATTTATTTCATAGATAGAAACTATGAAAGAGTAGATACTTTACAAGTTCCAGGAAAAGAGGACAGAGAAAAGAGAAGGAAGATAATAAAGATAACATTTATTAAGGACATCACTATGTACAAAGCATGGCTCTAAGTACCTTAAATTAATTTTAATTAATTAATTCTATGGTCACCTTATGAAGTAGGTATTATTATCTCCATTTTATAGATGAGAAAAATTAGGAATGTGGAGGTCAATCTAGTAGCTAGTATGTGACGAAGTTGCATTGACAAAGCTGGAATTCAGGGCTGGGGTGGTAGAGCCCTGAGTGGTAGAGCGCTTACCTAGCATGTGAGAGGCACTGGGTTTGAGGCTCAGCACCACAGAAAGAAAGAAGAAAAGAAAAGAAGAGAAGAGAAGAGAAAAGAAGGGAAGGAAGGAAGGAAGAATAGAAGGAAGGAAGGAAGGAAGGAAGAAAGGAAGAAAGGAAGGAAGGAAGAAAGGTATTGTGTACACATACAACTAAAAATATATAAAAAAAAAAAAAAAAGCTGGAGTTCAAACATTAAGTAGCCTGGGGCCATAACTCACTCCCAACTGTTGTATATTACTTACTGCTTCTCTATCAAAGAAAAGATTTTGAGGATTTCCAGGGTAAGGGGGCAGATTTAACATGTACATTCAATTTACTCCCTTTATAGAAACTCTACTAAAACAACAACTAGGGCAAAATTTTAAATATAAAATCTCAAACAGTGAGGAGGAAAGGAGGGGGGAAAAAGCAACACATTTTTTTTGGGGGGGTACTGGGGATTAAACGCAGGAGCACTCAACCACTGAGCCACATCCTCAGCCCTATTTTGTGTTTTATGTAGAGACAGGGTCTCACTGAGTTGCTTAGCACCTCACCATTGCTGACGCTGGCTTTGAACCAATGATTCTCCTGTCTCAGCCTCCCTAAGTGCTGGGATTACAAGCGTGAGCCACCGAGCCCGGCTGCAACACATTTTTGTAAATCAGAAAATAGATGACAAAGTGTTAACTGTTTTAGCATACCATTAAGAGCCAAGTTCTAAACAGGCAGTGAGGAAAGCAATATATTGCTGGGTGCCATGGCACACACCTGTAATCCCAGTGGCTCGGGAGGCTGAGGCAGGAGGATGGCAAGTTCAAAAACAGCCTCAGCAATTTACTGAGGCCCTAAGCAACTCAGTGAGACTCTGCCTCTAAACAAAAATAAAAAATAAAAAAGGGCTGGGGATGTAGCTCAGTGCTTAAGCCCCCTGGGTTCAATCCCTGGTACCAAAAAAAAAAAAAAAAAAAAAAGTAATATATACTACAGAATCCTCTAAAGGCAAAAGAATTCACAACAATATGTACCGATTGATATTGATATCATTAAGTACTCATTTCCCATAGATTTTTTTCTGCTTTAAGATAACTTCAATGTACTCACAAGTAAAATATTTCATAGTAAGTAAAATTATTATTGTTTTGTTTAGTCTTGCTTTTTGAGATACCAATCAGAGGTAATATTCCTTATGTGTCCAGAAATTATAGCAATCTTTTTTCTTTTTCATGTACTTCCTTACTTTTCTTTCTTTTGAAACTTAAGTATAAACTGGGCACAGTGGTGCACGCCCATAATCCCAGAATCAGAAAGCTCAGGCAGGAGGATCCCAAGTATGCGGTCAGCAAGACTAAATTCTTAACTTAGTAAGACTCTCCCTCAAAATAAAAATGGTTGGGGATGTAGCTCAGTGGGGTAAGACACCCTTGAGTTAAATCCCTACCGCAAAACCAACAAACAAAAACACTTAAGTATAGCGCTTATAGTCCCAGCTATTTGGGAGGCTGAGGCAGGATTGTGAGTTTGAGGCCAGCCTTGGCTATACAGTAAGATTCTTCTTAAAAACAAACAAGGCTGGGGGCTGGGGTTATGGCGCAGTGGTAGCGTGCTCGCCTAGCACGCGGGAGGCACTGGGTTCGATCCTCAGCACCACATAAAAATAAAATAAAGATATTCTGTCCACCTACAACTAAAAAATAAAAAATAAAAAAAAAATAAAAAAAAAACAAGGCTGGGGTTGTAGCTCAGTGATAAGAGTACTTGCCTAGCATGTGTGAGGCACTGGGTTTGAGCCTCAGTACTGCATATAAATAAAACAAAGGTTCATCAACAACTAATAAAAATAAACAAAAACCTGGAAGAAAATCTGAAGCATAAATACATGAAACATTTTCATTGCAAATATTTCCAAAAATAGGAATATATACAATATTCTTTCTTCCTCTAGCTCACTACTCTCTCAATCACCACTTTGATGTGTTTCATTATAAATCTTTTTTTCTGTATATTTACATACTGTTTCTAAGTAAATAAACATGTGGTTTGTGGTTTTTTCCACCACTATATAAGTGGGTCGTAAATAAAAATAGGCGACTAAAAGCCAATTGGGAAGCCTTTGTATTGGGTGTTTTCAGTAATTTATGATTTATTATGGAGATTTTTCCACAGCAGTATTACTATAACCACTTTAGGGTATTCCATAGATTTTTATTTAATTGTAGTATATTGATGGACATTCAATCTTTGTTTTGTAAACAAATTCGCAGATTTTTTTCTCTCCTATTTTCTGCCCACCTCTGTGAAAGTAGCCCCTTCTCAATGTGCTCTACTCATAAGATTTTCTTTTTTGTTTGTAATTTTTTGTTTTTGTGGTGCTGGAAATTGAACCCAGGACCTTGCACATGCTAGGCAAGGGTTATGCCTCACACGCATCCTCAGACCAGGATTTTCTTTTTTATTATTATTACATTTTATTATTGTAAATTTTTTTTGTGGGTTCCAAATGTTTATTCTTTTATTTCAAGTATTTCTTTTGAAAAATATTTAAGTTTTCTTTTCTTTTTTTTTTTTTTTTGGTACTAGGGATTGAACTCAGGGGTACTCTACCCCTGAGCCATGTCCCCAGCCCTGTTTTGTGTTTTATGTAGAGACAGGGTCTGAGTTGCTTAGTGCCTTGCTATTATTGAGGCTGGCTTTGAACTCATGATTCTCCTGTCTCAGCCTCCCAAAATGCTGGTATTATAGGCATGCACCACTGCGCCCGGCACTAAGTTTTTTTCTTGCATGGTTTCTTTCTACCAGATTCTTTTCTTTTGTTGATTATGGTCTCTATCTTCTACATATAGGCTTTATTTAGGTATGTAGTAGATATCTAGTAACTCCCTAATTGCCTATCCCTAAGAACAGATGATTACAAGATGATTGGGAGGCTTTTATATGACTTGTAGATTTTGAATTTTATAATAGGATAACATAGTTGGGCCATTTATTAGAGAATCTTTTGATTCTAAGCAAGATTCATCAAAAAAAGAATTTTCCAATTTGCCTGGCTCAACAGAGTGAGAGAAGGCGGCTCCTAATCTTAAAATTCATCATTCTCCTTTTTTTTTCAATACGGCACCTGTGCCCTCAACTATGCCTGGTGTTTTCTAATTAAGAGGTTCCTATTTTATCTTCTCCAGGGAACAAGATTCAAACATCTGCCAGGATTGAGGAATTGTGGGCAGAGGTACTCCCTTAAGGATGTGGAAAGAGGGGATCTAACAGCTATAACTTCTTTTTCAGCTACTTTCCCAACAGTATAATGTCTTAATAATTTTCAGTCTTTCAGCTTATGTCAGTTTCTAACTTACTCTAGATATTTTAAAAAATATATATTTTTTCTCTTGTGGCTCTGGGGATGAACCCAAGGTGTTATGCATTGCTGAATTACACTCCAAATCCTGAAAAATGTTAATTCCTTACATTTCAGGAACAGAGGTTAGAGATAACAGGTAACTTGTTCATGAACAAATAATTTTTAGTTTGTCAGTATTTCAATTTTCTGTAAAAAGAACAAAAAACACATACTAGGTCATCATAATAAGAGATTCCAGGGCTGGGGTATGGCTCAGTGGTAGAGCGCTTGCCTAGCATGTGTGAGGCACTGGGTTTGACTCTCAGCACCACATATAAATAAGTAAAATAAAGGTCCATTGACAACTAAAAAATATTTTAAAAAAAATAAGAGATTCCAAACTATCACTCTTAGGTTACTGAATTCTCCCTTAATTGACATTTTGGTTATCTGCAGGAAAGCCAAAAACACAAAGCAACATGGGGTTTAAAAACAGTGAAACACTTGGTAATCTACTGATAAAATGAGGACTAAGTCTTAAATAAAAATTACATTCCTTCAACAATCAATGTTGGGCACAGTAAATGCCTTTGTACCATCTCTCTTATTAATGACAGTGCTAATGTGCTGACAATTTTGCAATTTTTTAACTACAATTCAATCTATCTGTATCTCATCCTATGGGTGGTGATGAGCTGCTTTT
Source organism: Xerus rutilus (assembly GCA_028644305.1). Classification (NCBI taxonomy): domain Eukaryota; kingdom Metazoa; phylum Chordata; class Mammalia; order Rodentia; family Sciuridae; genus Xerus; species Xerus rutilus. The sequence continues at coordinate 6,677 of JAQQSJ010004061.1, forward strand.
CCCCTTTTTCTATGAAGGACATAAAATATTTCCCCCCATAATATAAAGGACCACTGAGCTAAAAACAATTAAGATGCATGGGAGCTCTCCACCTTCCCTCTCTGTTTGCCTAAAAGCAGGTCAGAGATTTACCAAGACAAAAGGTCTTTCTATCCATATACTTCCTGCCTCAAGAGAGGATGGAAATTCTCCTTTACAACCTTTATCAGCTCAGAGACAGCACCACAGCAATGTAGGGGCAGATTTTACTTCATTAGTTCATTTCCCAGGTTCATTTCCTTTCCATAGTTCCCTACCTTTGGAAGCCTGGTACTGCTTTTTCTTTGTCTTATCACTTCCCTAAAATTTGTTGTTCTTTGCTGAAGATAATACATGAGCAGGACTCTAGGTAAGTGCTCTATCACTGAGCTTCATCCTTAGCCCCATGAGCAGGTCTCTAAGCCACTATTTTGAATTATTTTTGAATTGAAGTTTCTCCCTCATGACTGTGCATTGCATGTGCTAATAAACTTGTGTTTTTCTCTTGTTAAACTGTCTCTTGTTACAGAAGTCTGTCTCAATAATGAACTTATGAGGGCTAAGAGAAAAGTTATTTAAAACTCCCCTTCACCTATATTTTCTACAGTGTTAGTAATGATTGAAACTGAAGCAGACTTAATTACAGTACCTTTCAATAAAGGTACTAAATATAGTTCTTTGTTCGGTGATTGTCCATGAATCACGGGAGTGTTTAAAACAGGGTGTATAGGATTCTGTTAAATTATGTACTGGGACCCAAGCTTCTTTATGTAGTTATTTATAAGACTGAAAGAACTTATATTTAGAGAATTAATTATACTTTTAGTAAACTGAACTCCGTTCTGCTGTGTGGATCTCAAATTGGCAACACTTGAAACCCTGGGATTTCCAAGTTAAGTACATATCCTGTTCATTCTTTTTGAAATAAATAAAAAGCATTGCTTTTATATCAGAGGCAAGCAAGGAAATATCAAAGTTAACTTCAGACCTAGTTATACTTTCAGTCAAACTCTAAAGGAAAACCCACTGACTTATTTTTTCACACATTTCTTGATGTCTGTCAATCCCTGTTTTGTTTTGTTTTTTTCTCGTTGTTTCTTTTCCTCAAGAGACCTAGATGCCTGCTGCTAATTAGACAAATTAACATTGGCTCAAAGACCATATGGTGTTAAACATAAAATATACAGCTACTACTTGCTTATTCAGTTACTTGGTGAATAATACTGTTTTTTCAAGTTAACTTATTAATCTAGAAGAATATAGAGTAGTACTTCAAACCTTCTATTTTGTGTTTATGATTAGCCAAATGGAGAACAATTTTATAGTTATTAGAAACAACCATTTTAAAAGACAAGACACCAAAATCATAAGAGATGTTGCCTCTTTCAGGAAGAGGAGGGGTGGGAAGTGGGGAGATAAAGGGTGGTCTGTTTCATCTACTGATACTTTATTTTATACAAACTATTTAAATTTAAACTGGGCACAGTGGCACACACCTGTAATCCCAGCAGCTCAGGAGGCTGAGGCAGGAGGATCATGAGTTCAAAGCCAGCCTCAGCAACTTAGTGAGGCACTCAGCAACTTAATGAGACCCTGTCTCTAAATAAAATATAAAAAAGGGCTGAGGATGTAGCTAAGTGGTTGAGCACCCTTGGGTTCAATCCTCAGTACTACTACTACTACTAATAAAAAATTTAAAATTTTATCACATAGGGAACGAATCCATATAATTTTTTTAAATCTCAAAATTTTAATTAAAAAAACAAACAAACTGTAGAGCCAGGCATGGTGATGCATGCCGATAATCCCAGTGGCTCCGGAGGCTAAGACAGGAGGATCTGAGTTCAAAGCCTCAGCAACGGCAAGGCACTAAGCAACTCAGTGAGACTCTGTCTCTAAATAAAATACAACACAGGGCTGGGAATGTGGCTCAGTGGTTAAGAGCCTCTAGGTTTAATCTCCAGTAAACCCCCCCGCCAAAAAAAAAACCATGAAAACTCAAATATATTTTTCAAAACCAAACAATCTTCTCTATATAGGCTGTGTAAATAATTGCAATGTGGAGTCTGATGTGGTGGTGCACACCTATAATTCCAGCAGCTCAGGAGGCTGAGATAGGGAGATTGCAAAAAGTTTGAAGCCAACCTAGGCAACTTAGCAAGACCCTGTCTTAAAGTAAAAATATAAAATTAAAAGAACTGGGCATGCAGTTCAGTAATACAGTGCCTCTGGGTTCAATCCCCAGTACTAGAAAAAAATAATAATAAAATAAAAATTGCAATGTGAGCTGTGGATGTAGCTCAGTGGTAGGGTACTTGGCCTGGCATGTGCGAGGCCCAGCACATAAGGAAGGAAGGAAGGAAAGAAGGAAGGAAGGTAGGTAGGTGAAGGAGGGAGGGAAGGAGGGAGGGAGGGAGGCAGGGAGGGAGGAAGGAGGGATGGAAGGAAGGAAATGCAATGCAAGGAATTTCCAATGGTGATAAACCAGTAACATTCTCTCCTATACCTTTAAACATTTCATTTATCCAACAAGTTACTGAGAAAATACCCAAAGGCTTTCTAAAATAGTTCAAAACCAGGTACTCAACAATTTTTCAAAAGTTCCACATAAGTACATATTATTATTGAAACTGGTATCTCCTGAGATCCAGAATCTACTTTTACCTGTCTAATGACATCTTCATATAGATGTCTTATGGCATGTACACCTTGGCATAAATCCATCTAACACTCTCAGATATGAAATGTTTTTATCTGGGAAGATTTCTGTAACTGTTAAAATTTCTTTTCTTCTTTTTTGGGGGGAGGTGGTGGCAGGTGAGGGTAGAGCTAGGAATGGAGCCCAGGGCCTTGTGCATGCTATGGAAGAGCTCTACCACTGAGCCACATCCCAGCCCTTTTAATTTTGAGATAGGATTCTGCTGAATTGTCTCAGGGTCTCAAGCTTGCAGACCTCTTGCCTCAGCTTCCCAAGTAGTTGAGATTACATCCAAGCACCATAGCACCCAGTGTGGACATCATTCATAGGACAGTTAGTTCAGAAGTTTGTGACGAGGAGAGTAAAGAACTTTGAAATGATAGCCTCTGAGGAGCAAAGAGGAACCAGGTGTTTTAGTCAGCTTCTCATTGCTGTGACTAAAAGACCTGACAAGAACAATTTTAAGAAGGAAAAGTTTATTTGTTGCTCACGGTTTCAGGGTCTCAGTCCACAGACAGCTGATTCCATTGCCCTGGGCCCTAGATCAGGCAGAATTTCATGGCAGAAGGGTATGGCAGAGGAAAGCAGCTCAGCACATCACACCAGGAAGCAGAGAGAAATCCTCACCAAGAACAAAATATAAGCCCCAAAGACTCGCTCCCAACAACCCACCTACTTCATCCACATCTTACCAGCCTACAGTTACCACCTATTAGGAAATTAATGCACTGATTAGGTTAAAACTTTCATAACCCAATCATTTCACCTCTAAACTTCTTTTTTTTTAAATATTTTTTTTTAGTTGTAGATGGACACAATGTCTTTATTTGATTGCTTTGTATGTGGTGCTGAGGATCGAACCCAGGGCCTCACGCATGCGAGGCAAGCGCTCTACCACTGAGCTACAGCCCCCGCCCCTCTAAACTTCTTGTATCTTCTCACACATGAGCTTTTGGGGGACATTTCATAACTAAACCATATCTATAGGTTATGTTTACTTTTTAGTTTTCCATTTTTTTTTCAGTACTGAGGATTAAACCCAGGAATAAGCAAGTGCTCTATCACTGGGCAACCTCCCCAGTACTTTCTATTTTATTTTGAGACAAGGTCTTGCCAAATTGTGCCAGTTGCCTTAAACTTGCAATTCTCTTGTCTCAGCCTCCCAAGAAGTTGTGCACCACCAGGCGTACAACTTGTCCCGGTTGGCCTTAAACTTGCAATTCTGTTGTCTCAGCCTCCCAAGAAGTTGTGCACCACCACGCCTGGATCTAGGTTATATTTAGTGAAAACAACAAAGTTCTAGCTGGGTGCAGTGCCACACTCCAGTTAATCCCAGTGACTCAGGAGCCTGAAGCAGGAAGATGACAAATTCAAGGCCAACCTGATAAAAAATAAAAAGGGCTGGGGATGTTGTTCAGTGGTAAAATGCCACCGGGTTCATTAGTTCCCCAGTACCAAAACAAAACAAAACAAAAACCACAAGAAACAAGTT
>JAQQSJ010004062.1:0-10883 GCA_028644305.1 Xerus rutilus
AGTTGAGTAAAGGACCAGGATATGGAGAAAGGGTGATCAATAGCTAGCAAGCTACAATTAGGAGCAACAAATCCTAGTGTGCCATGGCACAGTAAGGTGACTATGACAATAATGTGCTGGACTTTTCAAAAGCTACAAGAAAGGATTTTTGAAAGTTTTCACACATAGAAATAATAAATGGGGAATACACATATGTTTAACCTAATTTAAACATTATCCAATATATACATTTATTGAAATATTATATTATAGGAACAATAATGGTTTTATGTATTATTAAAAATAAATTATAGTGTCCATTCTACCACATTTTCTTTATCCACTCATCAGCTGACCGACACTTAGGCTCTTTTCATTCCATGGCTATTGTGAACAGTGCTGCAATGAACATGGGAGTGCAGATGTCTCAATACACTGATTTCATTTTCTTTGGATATACACCAGTAATGGGATTGCTGGATCATATGGTAGTTCTACTTTTAGTTTTTTTGAGGGAAGTCCAAACTGTTTTCTATGTATGGCTGTGCTAATTTAGATTCCCACAAGTGTGTACAACTCTGGGGTTCCCTTTTCTCCATATCCTTGACAGAATTTGTTATTGTGTGTTTTTTTGATAATAGCCACTCCTACTGGGATAAGGTGATATCTCATTGTGATTTTGACTTTCATTCCCCTGAGGATTAGTGATGCTGAGGGTTAGTGATGTGGAGCATTTTTTGCCAAATGCTCCTTTGCCATCCACGTGTATATCTTCTTTTGAGAAATGTCTATGGAAGTCTATTGCCCATTTTTTAATCTGGCTATTTAATTTTGTGCTATTAAGAAACTGGAGTTCCTTACATATTTCAATATCAATTTTTCATCAGGTATATAGTTGGAAAATATTTTCTCCTGCTTCGTAGGTTTTGTCTTCACTCTGTTGATTGCTTCCTTTGCTATGCAATCTCGTTTGTCTATTTTGCTCTTGTTTCCTGTGCTTTTGGGTTCTGCCCCCAAACTCCTTGCTTATTGTCTCTATTCTGTCCAACTGGCCTCATGTCTCTATTTATGCCAACCATGCTGTTTTGATTACTATAGTGTTGCTGTGCATTTTGAATTCAGGTAGTGAAATGCCTCCTACTTTTGTTCTTTTTGTTCAGGATTGCTTTGGCTATTTGAGATTTTTTTGTAGTTCCATATAATTCTAAGATTCTTTCTTCTAGTTTTGTGAAAAATGTCACTGGTAGGAAATGGACTGAATCTGTAGATTGCTTTGGGTAGTATGGACATTTTAACAATATTGATTCTTCTAATCCATGAACACAGATATCCGAAACTTAATTTTCTCTTCAGTTTCTATCATCAGTGTTTTGTAATTCTTTTTGGTAGAAATATTTCACCTCTTTGATTAAATTAATTCCTAGGTAATTTTTTTAGTATTTTTTTTTTTACTATTGTTACATTATTATTATTTGGAGACCATTTCTTCCTTTTCGTAAAACTGTTTTTATTGGTGTGTTGTAATTATATATAAAAGTGAAAGTTGTTGTGACATACTCATAATGCACACAATGACAATATAATTTGGTCAGTTTCATTCCCCAGAACTACTTCTTTTCCTCCCCTTCTCCCTTACTCTGGTTCCCTTCCTCTGAGACCTTTTCTTTCTAATTAAACATGATTCAGGTATAAAAGGAAGTCATGTTCAGGTTTGCTAATGAAGTCAGAAGTTCAAGGTGTTTGCTGAAGAAGTCATACTGGCTCAGCAGTCATTGGGATTTTGTTATTGGCCTGGGAGAGCCGACACTTTTCCCCAAGAGCAAATGAGCGGCATGAGGTTGTTACCTCTGGAAACTCCTACTGGCCCTAATTCAAGAACCTCAGCCTCTCAATCAGCCAGTCCTCCAGTAACAAGAAAATAATCCAGTATTGGCAGCAAAGCACAGAGGCTTGCAGCTGCCTCCCCCCACCTCCTTCTACCAGCGACCGTGGGGGCTTCATTATGGCTGGCCACAGCCACTGCTCTCCTGTCCAAACTGGTGGTTAGGAGGCTCCAGAGAGGGCACTCTGCTTTCTTCCACTGATTACTATGATTTACAAGAAGCTCAGAGCCTAGAGCAGATTTCTTTTGGGTTGGTAAGTCCATACAAGAGCTTTTGGGCAGTGGAGTCAGCAGTATCCCTAACTGTGTCATGGACACTGAGAGCCCAGAGGGTAAAATCACCATGCTATAGGGCGTAACTGAGAGCCAGGGCAGTTCTGCCGTGTTAGGCCAAGCTCTGGTATGGTTAGCAAAGATACCCCTGCCTAGGAAACAAGAATCCCCATTCTTACTGTGGAAACTTGGGACTCTATGTTTTATGCTGCACCTCTTAGAATTCAATGTGTCCCCTCCTCTCCCCAACGGGCTTGTCATCTAAGAGAGGTGCATCAAGGCAGGTGCAGGTCTGCTTCCCCAGGCTGATCTCCACTTAACTGTCACCAGCTGGGTTCTGTTCTCCTCTCCTCCCCACAACACCCCACCCCCCAGCTTCCATAGCAGTTGGCAGATGAGACTTCTCCATGCCAATTAAGGCAGTCCACTCAGCTTTCGCTAATTTAGAGAAGGTGACCACAGACATCAATGTTTTGTAATAAAAGGGGAACACATTTATGAAGCTAATTTACTCTAACAAGCTCATTTTTGTTTTAATGTTTTTAAATCTTGACAATTCTATTAAATTGGAAGTCTTCGAGGGGAGTGTTGCAAGGATAATTACACAGTACAGTTTGTTTTCCAGTCGCAGCTTTGCAGAGAAATCAAAATGGTAGAGTAACACGTTAGGGCTGCTGGGACTTTCTAAAAGGAACAGGAACAGCAGCAGTGATGCCAGAAAGGGTAGGGTGGGAGGGGCCGAAGAGTGCACCGAAGGAGCAACAACAGGGCAGTATAGACGCACATGCAAGGGAGGTGAGCTGGCTTCCATTTGCTGGTCGCATATGTGCACACCAGGCATCGACTAAGTGGCTGGCACTGAGCAGGGGCACTGGGGGACAGCAGGGACAGGTGGCTCAAGTCCATCCTCACAGACCTACCAGGCTAGCAGGGAGACACTAGCTCTTACAGAAATTTTAACTGAAGAGGGCATAAAAGACTTTTGAGTCCAATCTTTCCATTTTATAGATGAAGAACTGGGATCAATGAGGAATGAGATTTGTAGATGCTACTCTCAGCACTGAGGTATATCCAGATCTCCTGATTTCTTCTCTAATGCTATTTTCCCTAGTTTGAAAAAAAATAGCATTACAAGACTAATAAAAAGCTGCCTAAAATACCTCCATCAGTGGTCTTTCAGAGAGGATAAGCTTCCTATTGCTGATAGAGAGTAGTCAGAAAATAAGATATACAGAAAAGAAAGTAAAAAGTAAAGTGTAGATTTATAAAGCACTACAACATAGGAAACCATGCAGCTGGCATATTTTATTGGAGGGGGCAGTGGATGTTTGAAATATATATTGAAGTATATATTTTGGATCAGCCAACATAGACTTGGTCCAACTTTGTCTCTTAGCTAACAGTGGCCCCCAGGAACAAAAGGTGGGCAAAGTCACTGCCCAGGATTGCAGTGGATCTTCTGACTGAAAGGCACCATAATGTAATTTGAAGGAGTGACTGGGCAGGGTCTGTCACACCAAGAAAGAAGGACATCTCTCTCCACTGGATCCTAAAAGAGTGGTGAGTATAGAACTGGTAGGCACCAGGGTCCTGGGGTGCCAGAAAGGAAGAAGGCACTGAAAAACTGGAGAAGGTAAGGACGAAGAAAGGAAGTAAGAAAAGGCCTGATAGCTACCAATCACCTACTATGTGCTACTCTGCACAAAAATCCTCACGGCAATCCTGGGAAGTGACTTTGCCCACCTTTTTGTTTATGGGGACCAATGTTAGCTAAGAGACAAAGTTGGACCAAGTCCATGTTGACTGGTCCAAAATATAAACTTCAATATATATTTCAAACATCCATTATCTGGCCCCTCCAATAAAATTTGCCAGTTACATGGTTTCCTATGTCGTAGTGCTTTATTATAAACCTACACTTTATTTTTTCCTTTCTTTTCTATATATTTTATTTTCTGACCACTCTATCATGTGAGATCCTTAAACATGTAAAAGTCAGTAGTAATAATTGAATAGAAATATTTTCTGAATTGCCATGAGACTAATAAACTCCTCTTTAATTTTTCTTTGTGTAAATACACACTTTTATAGGTTGAGTTTTCTTAAAACAGGACACACTTGCTCTCTCAGCACCTGATCAATTTTCTCACATAACACTTACAGTATCATGTAACAATATCCTTTAATAATAGTGGGCTCCAAACCTATGTTGTCCAATATGATAGCCACTAATCACTTGTAGCTATAGTGGACTTCAAATATGGCTAGTGTGACTGAGGAATTACATTTAAAATTCTGCTTACTTTTAGTGAAATACAAATAACCTCCTTGTGGCTGATGCTAATGCCCTGGATAGCTCAGATCTGAACAGTCCTGTCAACACAAGTTTCTCAGGCCAACCTGTACAGATCTGCTGAGCAAGCTCAACACTTACTGGGAGAGACTGAAGAATGCTGGCGTTCTGATATGAACACAACTGTCAGAAGCAATCTGGGATAATAGCATCAGTAACAACCAGACACCATTAGTGGACTTAAGGATTCATTAAGTTTCAGAATCCTTTCACTGATGAGCAGGATGTACTTGCCTGATATGGCGGGCCCTGTCATATTATTTCACAGGCAGAATGAACATTTTGGAAAATTTATGTCCTTGTTTGGAAGTTTAGGAAGGAAAAAACTCTTAGCCTAAAGAACTAAGCCAAACACAGAGCATTTCTGAAATCTCCTTTAGGCCAAAATCACAGTAAGAATTGTTTGTGGAGGTGAATGCAATCCACTAACGTTATGCTCTCTTGGCCACATTAGAATATTATTCAGAGATTTTTACCCTTTTATTTGACTTGCCACCAACTCTCCACCTCAACACTGTACTGCTTCACAGTATTCTTAGTAACTTGGTCATACAACTAATGCTGAAAGAATAAATGAAGAACAAAGCCATTGTAACCTGGTAGAAATATGACTGCCATTTGTTTTCCATTTTATTTCTCTCTTTTTTCAAATTTTCATTCTATCAATAAATTAGTAGGTACTAATCCTGGAGAGAGTGTTTTAGTTGGCACAAACTAGGTATTTGAATTTTAAAAAATAATTTTCAGGGGCTGGGGATATAGCTCAGTGAGTATAGTGCTTGCCTCACATGCACAAGGCCCTGGTTTCAATGCCCAGCACCACACACACACACACACACACATACACACACACACACACATACAAATAATAATAATTTTCAGTACTTAAGAGTGTCATAAACTTGTCTTCTGATTGAGTAGTGTTTCTGTCTCAGAATATTAAGTCTTCCTGGCATTCTGCTTGACATCTGGAGAACATAGAAAACAGGAATTCCTTCCCTGTCTCCTCATGAAAATATCAATTGCCCAGCGTGTGCCAGGAATTGTACTAAGAGTTTCCCAAGTACTAAGTCACTTAATCCTCAACAACCTTTATGAAATTATTAGAGTAGATTAAGAAATTGGCATGATAAATTCCATAAGAGATCTCATAGCAGACCCAACAGAGTCAGGAAGGACTGCTGCTATTCTCAGTATGAGGGTGAAGTTACCATCTCTTCTTTTTATTACCTTGACTCCCAAAATAGCCCACAGTTCACAATTAAGGAGAGCACCAAAGTATTAGGGCTCTATAATCCAGAGATGGATACCCTAAATTTATGTTTAAAAAATGAAAGCAATCTCATAAGGTTGGTGAATATTCTTGTAAGTGAAATAGCTGTGGCCATGGATGACCAAATTGGAGGCCTGCCTCATTGGCTACACAGAGCTTTCTTCTGAGACTGATGAAGTCCAGATCTCCACCCACTTCAGCCCCATGAAACAAATGACAGTCAGGTGGTCTCCTATTCAGGTCAGTAACCAGAAAAGTCGAACACACAGAGATGAGCCTTTTGCCAGATGACTCAGGAAGCTTTTGCAGGATAAAGGGGTAGGAGGTATATTTCCTATCTCCTCAGTTCATTCTTTACCTCTTCCCCAATAGACCATGAGAGGCTCCCACACTTATGAGATGATCATCATTAGGAAGCAACTACAGAAGTAGGATATTATACTCTGTCAACTTATTATGTAAAAATTTCTGTAACAATGAACTTGGGAGGGGAGGCACCAAAGATGCTGAAGAAGGCAGATTCTGAACAAGAAAGGCCAAGGGATAAATGGTGCTTATGATGGGATCCATAGCTGGTCTTCCATGGATCGCAATGATCTGTCCCACTGGAAAGTAGCTTCTATCCATAGAGGGCCACAATAATCATTTTATTCTTGAGTAGGTTTCCATTCACATTTGGTAGAAACATATTCTCTGGAGGGGTAGATGAAGAGTTCAGAGGATAGTACCAACTGCCTTCAGGGAAAACTCAGAGCCTTGGCTTCATATAAATTGTGGGGTTCTAAAAAAATTATTATCTAAAAATTTTATAAGTCTGTGGAAATAAAGAATTTTCCTAAATAGGTTTTAAGTATATATAGTAAATTTGAAATTTATTAATAAATTTTGTTATGATATGCAGCTTGTTCTTACAATAAGAACTGCTTTAGCTTTTCCTGACCAAACTTGGTTATACTATCCTATAAAGGATGACTAGGGAGAGGATTCCCCACTAAAATCACCTTGCATGATGGGAGATAAGTGAGGGCATTGCTAACAGGGTGGCAAGGTTGTAGTCTCTGATGTTATAGTGCTAGCATAGAAGATGGTGAGGTATGTGTGCAAATCAAGCAGTCCTCAAGATCTGCTGGAGACTGGTTTCACTAGGTAGTTTTCTTCTTGGTTTTGTTTGTTTGGGGATTTTGTAATTGTTTTATTTTATTATAAAGTACTCTACCAAAATATCACACCCAGCCCCATTTGAGGCATTAAAACCTGTTCACAATCCAAACAGAAAGGATTTAAAGATTATCTGCTCATTTGGGGTAGTCAATATTTCTATTCCCCTACAAGGCTATAATCAGTCATGTTTGGCTCTGATTTCATTCATGCATAGAACACAGTAAAATGGTTTGAGGTGGTTAAAAAATGAGCACTGGACTCAGAGTTCAGGGTATTGGCTCCACTAATGCACTCTGGGCTTTTGGGAGAAATGGATGAAGGGTAGGTGGACAGAGACATGAGTGGGTGTAAAGATGTGGCCCGGTATGACAAACAGAATAATGTCCTGAAAAATGCACTCTTTACCTATATAGCTGGACCCTAATTTTAACAGGAAATTTTGTTCATTTTTTCATGAAGTGAGAGGGATATAGGTCAGCTTTCACAACCTATGTATGATACACTTTTTTTCTTCTTAATCTCTTGTATGGTACACTCTTTAAAAAAAAGAAAATCTTCTGGGTGTGGTGGCACGCGCCTGTAATCACAGAGGCTCAGGAGGCTGAGGCAGGAATACCACAGGTTCAAACCTAGCCTCAGCAACTTAGTGAGGCTCTAAACAACTTAGTGAGACCCTGTCTCAAAATATTTTTAAAAAGAGGCTAGGGATGTGGCTCTGTGGATAAGTGCCCATGGGTTCAATTCCTAGTATGGAAAAAAAAAATTAATCCCTCTACCTTTTTCTGTCTACATAGATCTATTCTGAATTCCTCTTTCTCCTCCTTCTTCTTCATCTTTCCACAGCATGGTAAACTGATAGTTCAAATCTAGACTCAAAATTTCCTGATTTTTCCCCAGTATGGATCATTCTCTCAAATGTGGTCCTATTTGTCATGTGAGGCATGACATGAATTATCATGAAATAATTCATATCATCTTTTAGACTGTTAACTTCTGTTCTCCTCGAGAGGGAGAAGAGGCCTTGCTTTATTTATCTAGAACTAAATCTAGAAACCTAGTAGGTACTTAGTGACATTTGTAGTTTCTTCTAATTTAAGGATGACTCTCCCAAAAGGATTTAGGCTTATTTTCTCTCTTGCCAACTTTTCCCTTTCTCTGCCTCTCTCAAATGAACATTTAAAAAAATGAACATCATGGGGAGAGCGAGAAAAAGAACAAGAAAATTGAGAGAGAAAGACTGAAGAGGAAGGCCTGAGAAGCAAGAACAACCCAATGGCCAAGGCCTGCAGAGTGGTAAGTCAGCCTCATGTTTCCCCTGGATGATCTCCACTTGGTGCTCCAAAATTCTAAGGTTTTCCTTTCGTATGCCATGGTGTCCAGTACAAAATGTAATGCTTAGAAATGCTGTAAACAGAGACTAGGAAAAGCAATTTAAATCAATAAAATGTTGCCCCTAAAATTGTTTTTGTAATTATAATCTTTGCACTGGGAAGACGTGGCCTTCTAATTTACATGCCCTCCCAGAGGGAAGGTCTGATGATACACTCAGATCTGCAATGGAAACCATGAGGAAAGCCTGCTAGGTTTAAGAAAGCAGTTCTCTAACTCTGCAGTCGAGTGTACTGAGTTTTTTATTTTTTTCCCTTCTCAGAGGTGGTTTAAAAGCCACTTAAAGGGTAAGCATAGTCCTGAGAGGAGAAGTGAATGGAAAGGAGGGTTACAGGATAGAGCAAAACTAAGGAGTCAGAGCAGACATCTGACTCTAAAACAACTGCCATGGTAAACACATTTCTGAAAGTCTTAGTCACACACAGACTTTATTCTGCCAATTATTTCATCTGAATTATTTTCCCCACCTTTGATCTTTAATTTCTGAAAAATCTTTCTTAGGCATATTATCAGCTGCAAACCAAATAAGCTTCTATTTTGGATCTACAAACAGAAGGAGAAGAACAGCTCCAATAGGAAATCTGAGAGATTGAGTTATCATTGGCATCTACTGTTGTCTTCTTAATTTAATTTTTATTTCAACACTTTAGAGTCATGATCTTCTTATCTGTACTTAGCTGACTCACAATTCAGTTTTGGGGATCATTCATTACTCCTGTTCTTCTGCCCTCTGCATCCCCCTTACTCTCTCACTCTTCCCTTCCTTAGAACTCAAGTTAGGTTCTAGAAGAGAATGAAGTCTGAGACTGCAGCACTTGGGTGTACAAGGTAACAGTCTGGTACTCCATATTGGAAAACTAAAGCATTGCCAGTTTAATTGCAAACCCAAATATTCCTTTCTGACCACTTAAATCTTTTCCAAAGTTGGCTTCAAACAAAATACAAAATACCTGATAGATTCATTGGAAGAATTCACAAACCCTTTGAATGATTCTCTTCACTAGGGCTGGACACACAGCTTATGGCTGTTAAATAAAATCACATTATTACATTTATATTTTCTTCTTGCTCTTATGCTGCCAGCAATGGAGACACACAGCTTGGACTGCAAGACCTTCTGCTGACCACACGTCTCCTCTGTGCAGCATGGCAAGCAGCCACTTCTAACCATAACCACTACGTGCCAGTGTCACTGTGGGCACTGTTCAGCTGCTTCCCCCCGACCCCCTGCATGAAGGGAGACACACTGATGGGAAACTTTCAAGGAAAAGCACATAGCCTGGTTCAATAGCAAATCCCAAGTTGTCTTTCCTTGCTCAAATAACACACAACTAATCTTAAATTTCAACCTCAAAATGATCAGAGAGGGATGAGGGAGAGGAAATCTAGTGAGTCATGGGAACCATTGCTTATAACTTATAAAAATTAAACACAAAATGGAAAATTAAAAACAAGGGGAAAATATAAATGAAGCAAACAACTGGTGGCAATTTTTTAAAAATACTATTTTCTTCATGAGAAGGACTCATAAAGAACTGAGAATGCTTACAATGCGTACCCAGGATGAGTGGTGGAAAAATCAGGAGACAGCATGAGGTGTGGGGACAAGAAGATCTCAGTTGTCTTTGAATGGCTCAAGTACAGCAATAGGAAAAAGGAGCTCTGTGAGGTGTGTGGTGAAGAACCAGGATCAATGGGTGGGCTAGAGTTTGAGAACGTTCAGAATATTAGAAAGCAGGTCACAGCAGTCAGAATTATCCAATGATGGAGGGGGCTATCTTAGTGGAAGTCCAGGTAGAGTTTAAAACAACTGAGTTTGTTCTGCATAAGCTGAGTAAACAGGGAACTCAATACTGAATCTTCCTCCTCAAATGAATTTAATAATATAATTGAGGAAGAGCTGGATCAGGAGTTGGGAGTCCTTGCTTTGCTGCTTGATGACTATCTGATATTGAGAAAACTCAATTAACCCATTTGGACTTTAGTTTTCTCATCTTTAAAATATGAGGCTTGGGTGTACTTATTTCTATAGACCTTCAAGCTCTCATGATTATTATCTCATTATTATTATCTATTATTTCTTTATACTTTATTCTAGTAATTCATGAGTTGATGAGATGATGGAGTGTCATGTAGGCAAAAATTGGGTACTATTTGAGTAGACATTTCTGACACTTTATTCTCTCCATAAAGAAATTCATAAAATATTACCCTTACACACTGCAGTGAAAATCCCTCTTCTAAACACGGGTGCCTGAGGATACTGGTCCACATTTTTTTCCTGCAACTGGTATGATAAATTTTTGCAAGGAGAAGTTGTAAATAATATGGAGGGGAAGAATGGGTTATACCTAACTAGGATTGGAGCCAACCGGTTTTATGAATGATGTGTTCTGCTGTGTGTTGTTCAAAGTAAAATAGAGACTCATGAAAAAGATTCAGGCTCTTGCAGGAAACAAGATAAGGGCTCAGAGAGGCACAGTAGTATTTTTTCTCCAAGACTGAGAAGCCACAGATTGGATATTGGCAAAAGCTTTGTGACCACCATAAAATCTTAATTATTATTCTACTCC
>JAQQSJ010004063.1:0-10877 GCA_028644305.1 Xerus rutilus
ACAGGTGGCATCCTCATAGTGACCACCCCCGCCATCCCTGCTTTTATCTGAAGCTAGCTTATGTGGGTTTCTGTTACAACCAAGTACCAAATGTCCTAACTCTTATGTCACCAGAAGCCAAGTGGAATGATCTTCTGCCCAGTAGTTCTGATGATAAAGGCAATAGTTACCAAACAAAAAAATGAAACAAAACAACAACAATGACAAGAACAAAAACACCTTGTCTCTCTACTCCCGTGGCTGTGAGCTACCCTCCAGGGTCAAAAACGGATGCAGCCTTGTTAGGTAGGAAGTCAACCGTAGCTGGGTTTGGGAGTAGGCATCATGATAAGGAAGGGCACATGTAAGATACAAAGTTCAAAAGCGACAAAGTCTGATCTAATCCAGGAAAGTATTACAGTGGTCATTTTGGATCAGAGTGAATAACTGACATGTAATAATTGAGCCCATTATTTTTGCCCTCATTGAAGTGGAACTGGCTGAGTTGAGAAACTGAAGTTCTTTTTCTGAGCTTTCCCTAGACCAGTGGTTTTCACTGAAGGGGTGGGTGCATCTCCCAGGGAACCTGGAAATGTCTGGAGGCATTTTGGGTTGTTACAACCTGAGAAAGGGCTGCCACTAGCATTCAATGGGTTGAGGCTAGGGGTGCTCCTGGGCAGATTGCAGTGCACAGCACAGCCCCCACAGCAAAGAAGCTTCCAGCCCCCCAGTGACAGCGCTGCTCCTGAGAAACACTGCTCTAGGCTCCATATTTTACCTCCAAATTGGTATTTCCTTTACTTCCAGATCCCATCTCACTAATCATCAAACCATGGGGGAAGGATGACAGAATTGGTAATTGAAGTTCTCTTTCTCAGCTATGAAAGTGTCAATGAGCAGTTCATGACTCCTTGTAATTACCTAGTAATATAAAACGGGAGCATATGATTTCTTTCTTTGTTAACATTAAAGACAAATAATATTAATTCTCAGACAAGTAATGCATGAGCACATTCTCCTGGTAAAACAATTTGAACACCAGAGATAAAAGTAAATTCCTCCTAGCAACCACCCCTCAGCTCTCACAAGTAATGATTTTGGTTTATTGTCAGTTTGGTGTGTATCTTTCTATAGTGAACAAAGATAAATTCCCTGCCCTCTTAAGCATTTTGTTTCACCAATCTTGTGGGAGTAGGATTAGAATTCATTGTTTTAGCTAGCATATTACTAATTATGGTGAAATTCAGTATTCTTTCATGTATTTATTGGCTATTTTTTCCTCTGTCAATTGCTTATTAGCTATCTTTGCTTGTTTGTATTACTATTCATCAATACATAAATATTATCTCTATTCATCAATACATAAATATTTTGACAATTATATGCATAGGCCTTGCAAGTAGCTCCCCCAGTTCTCCTTGTCATTTGCATTTTATTTATACGTTGCCCTCTTTCCTACAGTAGTTTTCAGTACAGATGAAGTCAAGTTTGCTACATGTTTCCCTTAAAGGCATTGTTTGTGTTGCTGAAGTGTTCCTAACTGATTTCTATGTCCCCCTCTCCCCACAATCCTAAAGTCCATTTGTCCATTCTTTCAGAACAGAGGCTTTAGTTCCTGCAATGTATGGGGCTCAGAAGAGAAGGGCCAGGATGCCAAATCTGGTTACCCCATAGACATCTGTACCGGAGTCCCAAACTCACTCAGTCCCCCATCTAAAAGTTGCTCCCCTGAGGTATACATTTTAGAAGTCACCTTTGACTCCAGCCTCACCCCATACCCACAGCCATCCTCAAGTGCTTTTGATACCACCTGCTAATGGTCACCACTTCTCTCTCCTCTGTACCTGGCTGTCACCCCTGGCTTCACGGGGCCCATATTTTCCCTCTCAGATACACAGTCACCTTTCCCCTCACCACCTGTCCACCTCCTCCAAGATGCTGCCTGAAGAAACCTCTAGAATCTGAGTTGGATTCTTTTATTCTCCAATGCTTCTTTTGGGGGACTCAACTCAGGGGCACTTAACCACTGAGCCACGTCCCCAGCCCTGTTTGGGATTTTATTTAGAGACAGGGTCTCACTGAGTTGCTTAGCACCTTGCTTTTGCTGAGACTGGCTTGGAACTCGCAATCCTCCTGCCTCAGCCTCCTGAGCCACTGGGATTACAGGTTTATGCCATGGTGCCCGGCCTTATTCTCTAACTCTTTAAAGTCTTTCGGTTATTTCTACTGGATAAAGATCAACTCCTCAGCACAACAGAAAAGATGCTGATGGCTTTGCTGCTGCCCCAGCTCATCTCTGGCCACCTGTCTTTTCTCCAGCTATGCTGAGTCATGTTCAAGGATCCAAAGAAACCCCACTGTCTGCCTGGACTGTTCCCCTGTCCACCTGGACCCATGTCCTCAGGTGCAGCTCAGGCCTCACACCCAGAAACCTGTCCTTCTCTGAAACCCCCACACCCACCCCAGGCCCCAGCCTGAGCTAAGCGCCTGTCTTAAGTGCATCCCCAAGGTCCCTGTGTGTTCACCTCTGTTCCTGTACACAATAGCTGTATGTTTCCTGGTCTACCTCTTGCACCAGCTGGAAATATAATTGTAGTCGGAATTAATGATAACATTCTTTTATTCACCAAATGCTTGTAAGCATGATTTCTGCACAGTGCAAGATGCAAGGTTTTGGTGGCACTGCGAAAAAGTGAAAGAGGTCCTGACTCTCTTCTCAAGACATGAATGTAAATCTATTTATAAAAATAAAGTAGTTAGGGCTGGGGTTCTGGCTTATTGGTAGAGTGCTTTCCTTGCATGCATGAGGCTGTGTTTAATCCTCAGCATCATAAAAAAAACAAATAAATAAAACAAAGATATTGTGTCCATCTACAACTAAAAAAATATTTAAAAAAATAAAGTAGTTAGAGATTGACAAAGAGAAGACTACATGCTATGGCGGTTTGAAGAAAAGAGGAGTAATTTTTCTGGTGGAGGTGGGGTGGGGCATGTGATGCACCAGTGTTTAGCAAGATTGGCTTTAGAGTGTGGTTGTCTGGCTCACATCCTGGCTTGAACATTTTTTACTAGTAAGTTGCCTACCCTATCTAATCCTCAGCAGTTGCATTTTAAAATAGGGTACATGCTCATGTATGATCACAATACTGTCTGCCTGTCTCTGAAGAATGACAGTTAGTGGATAAGGAAAAAGTGGTATATACACACAATGGAAGAGTATTGAATGATATAAAAGAATGAAATCCTATCATTTGCGACAAAGGGGAGGAACCTTTTAACACTATGTGAAGTGAGATAAGCCAGCCACAGAAAAACAAATACTACTTGATCTCACTCATATGTACAATTTAAAGAAGCTGATATCATGAAGTAGAGGGTAGAAAAGAGGATACCAGAGGCTGGAGTGAATGGGGAAGAGGAGGGGGAGATACTACTCAGGGGATATGAAGTTACAGTTAAGAGAAATAATTCTGGTGTTTTAGTGCACATTAGGGTGGCTGGAGTTTACAATATTGAATTGAATATTTCAAAATGGTTAGAAGAGAGGATTTTGAATGTTCTTACCACAAAGCAATGATAAATACAAGAAGTGATTGATACACTACACACTTTGATTTTCTTATTACACAATGTATACATGTATCAAAATATCACTTTGTCCCCATAAATACACAGGACTATTGTGTCAATTTTAAACAAAATAAACTTTAAAAGGAAAGATATTTTTACAAGAAAAAAATAAGATAATCTAAGCAACACCCTTGTTAGCTATTACAGCAGAGCGATTAGCATTCAAACTTGAACTTAAATGATAGAAAACTCCTAGATATGCAAAATGGTTTTTGCATCCCTCATCCTTCTTTTTACCCTTTCTTCCCTCATGCTGCCTGAAACTCGCCTTAGCCCTCCAACCTGCGTACTCACTCTCTCTTCTCGTAGGCTCCCCTGTGATGTTCTCCCAGGTCCTTCTAGACTTCATCCTCTAAATCTCTTTCAACTTCTCCCCATGTATAATGAGTTAAATCTGGTACCCCTTAGCTTTATATCTACCCAGAACCTAAGGATGCAATCTTATTTGGAAACAGGGCTTTTGTACATGATGACAAAAATGACTCTTCCTTTCTTTGAACCCCTATAACATGTAGTCTTCTCTTTGTCAATTTCTAACTATTTTATTTTTATGAGTAGATTTGCATACTATTTTGAGATGCAAT
This sequence comes from Xerus rutilus, assembly GCA_028644305.1. Taxonomy (NCBI): domain Eukaryota; kingdom Metazoa; phylum Chordata; class Mammalia; order Rodentia; family Sciuridae; genus Xerus; species Xerus rutilus. The sequence goes on from JAQQSJ010004063.1 coordinate 4,194, forward strand.
CATTGCAGATTGAGGGTAGATTCTATGTCCAAAAACTGGTATTCCTTAAAAAGAGGAGAAGACACAGAGACCCGTGGAAAGAAGGCCATGTAAAGATAGAGGCAGATAGTGGAATTCTGCTGCCACAAACCAAGAAGTGTCAGTCAAGAAGCCACCAGGATCTGGATGAAGATTTAAGGATTCTCCCCTTAGAGCCTGGGTGGGGAGCATGGCCTTGTCCATACCTTTACATGAGATTTCTGGCCTCCAGATCTTTGTGAGAATAAATTACTGTTGTTTTAGACTACCAAATGGCAACTTGTTACAGAGGCCCAGGGAAATGAATCCACCAGTCCATCAGAAAGTAACACACAAAGGATCTTTTCCAAACACCCACCCACTCTGCTCATGCTCTTACCTGCCTACCGTCATTCTGTAGCTGCAAGACCTTTGGCATGAAAGGAAACCACTGGGGCCTGGTCCACAGCACTCTCCAAGCACACCTGTCCTCACTGTGGGCGTGCCACACCTCTGAATCGGCATCGCTTTTCCTGGCTCCACCTCCAGGCCTGTGCTGGAACTTCCACACATCTTTAACATCAATAATTCGAATGAACCTTCCCCATTTCATGAACAGAACGACTGCGGCGGTCATTCACCTTAATTTCTTATTGCCTTTTAATGGGCAAAGGTTCCCATTATATTTTCCCATAGGAAATCATCTCTAATAATCTATAAAATACAATCTGAAGTGCAGTATATAATAGAAAAATAAAGCTTTTATGTAAAGGTTATATATATATATATTCAATATATAATGAATATATATATATATATATATATAACTGGCTGGCTTATCTCACTTCAATTATTCAACTATTCAACCAATAATTATATATTATGTATATAATATATATATTACATAATGATATATAATAAATATATATATAATGAATATATAATATAATGAATATATATATATATAACTGGCTGGCTTATCTCATTTCACATAGTGTTCTTAAGGTTCCTCCCCGTTGTCACAAACGATAGGATTTCATTCTTTCATATCATTCAATACTCTTCCATTGTGTGTATATACCACTTTTTCCTAATCCACTAATCTGTCATTCTTCAGAATATATACATATTGAAGAATGACAGATTATATATATATATCTTCAATATATAATAGAAAAATAAAGCTTTTTTGTTTTGTTACTATAAAAAATAACCTGAGGCTGGATACTTTACAAAGAAAAGAGGTTTATTTAGTTTACGATTTTGAAGATTTAAAGGCATGGTGCTAGCTTTGACTTGGCTCTGATGATGACTTCATGGTGGATGGCATCTTGGTGGGAGTGTGTGTGAAAGGAAGAGATTACACAGTGAGGTAAGAAGATGGGCTGGGGGAGTGAGAGGACAGTGTTGCTTTTTATAACACCCATCACATGAAATCTAACCAAGGTCCCAGAAGAGCAGCCTTAGTCTCGTCTGAGGTTGATGATTAGTATGAGCTGACTACCTTGCATTAGGCTCACTTTGAAAGGTCCCATCATTGCCAACTTTACCACATTGGGGACCTAGCATATGAACGTCTGGGGGGACACATACAAACCCAATCCAAACTCTAGCAGGAAGCTTTTGTTTTTAATGTAACTATACCTCATCTTTCCAAAAAATATCAATAGTAAGAGATTTGGCTTAGGGGTCAGTCTTCCCTCATCTATCACTCTACAGTTGGATTGGGTGCTTCTTCTACATACCAGATCCTACTATATCCTGGGCAGGCTTCTACTTTACCATTCATCATATTAAAACCACCTCATTCTTTGTCAATCTCCTTTGTCAGCCTGTAAGGGTTTTTCTCTTGTCCTGTTTATCATTGTGACCAGGACACACTAACTTACTTAAATTGTGGGTATTCATACACATTGGTTGAATAATTGAATGATGGACTGAATTAATGGGCAAGGAGTTAGAAGGAAAGCTCCCTTTTAAATCTGACTTGGGACCCAGAATCTCAACACATGTAAATGGCTCCCAGCGTGGTTTCATATTCCTGTCATCATTGATTGACATGAGAAATAGAAAGGAAGTAATTTCTGCTAGAGACATGGCCTCTTAACTTTATTTGCCTGAATATAAAGCTTCTAGCATGTTTTCATAACTGTTGACATGATTGATAGGTAGGAAAATCATTACCAAAAAAATTGGAGTGAATTCATGATACTTGTCTATGGAAAAAAATCCTCAAAATGAGAAAAAAACCCTCTATATAGGATAGTTGTATCCTTTTTAAATGTACAAAGAGCAAGGTAAAACACTCTAATGTTCTCAAACTAATCTTAACTTCACAGAATAAGTATCTTTCACCTTTACATGTAATTTATTAAATTGTTACTAATTTTTGATGTTAGAACATGATTTTAGTCAGTTATACCTACCCACTCCTTGCAAAAGTCTATTTTCCTTTACATTATTTTCTATCCTCATGATATATATGCACACACACATGCACACATACATACACCTACATACATATACACATTATTCATACATAGTGTGCTAAAATTAGAAATTTCATGCTGATGGCTACCAATGTATTTTGAAAATCTCCAACTATGGACACATAACTCTTTGAAAACATAAGAGAAGAAAGAAATTCACACATACATTAAACACCACAAACATTTCATCAATGCACTATTGAAATAGATGCCAGTGAGAAAATTAAAATACCTTTTCTTTTCATGATTTAGGGACTGAGAAACCCTCTCCATTGAAACTGAACTTGAAGTCAGAGTAAATTCTAAGATTTCTCCAAAAGTGCAAAGGTTCTGGAGCAAGCAAGCAGTCACAAATAAAGACAAGGGCACATTCCTCCAATGGAGGAAGAGATCTAGTCCTTCTGTCTGCAACCGTGGCTCTTGACTCTTAAGACACTCCCTGACAGATGAGTTGGTGTTTTCAGGACCTGCAGAGTGTAGGACAAACACTGAGTCATGCATCATGTAAGTGGGGCTCCACGCTTGATGGTGTCGCCTTTCTAATTCTGGAAGGAAGAGTCTGCACTTGAGCCCAGTTCTGTTCAGCTTTGACTGCGCACCTGCTACATGCCAGTACCTGTACCAGGGCTGCTGGCCCCTGACAAGGGAAGGAGGCGGCAGCAGGCCACCCTTGCTGACCAGCTCTTGGGGCACTCAGTACAGGAACACAGGGCTGGACTCTCCACAGCCTGCTCCACTGGCAGCCTCAATCTGGAAGACACCCAGCACCTTCTTGATCTCCAGATCCCTCCAGATCTACAACTTCATTTCAACTTGTCCAAACCAGAAATGTGCATCAATGTTTTGAGAAGTGCTTCAATATTTTATTGTTCATGTATTTTTTAAAATTAGCTGGTTTGATTTTTTAGTAATTAAAATATAAAAAAATCAGCCAGGCATGGTGGTGCACACCTGTAATCCCATCACTTTGGAAGGCTGAGACAAGAGAATCATGAGTTCAAAGCCAGCCTCAGCAATGTGAGGCACTAAGCAACTCAGGGAAACCCTGTCTCTAAAGAAAACACAAAATAGGGCTGGGGATGTGGCTCAGTGGTCAAGTGCCCCTGAGTTCAATCCCCAGTACTCAAAAAAAAAAGTATAAAGAAATCATAAAAACAAACACTAAATAATGCGTGGAAGCAGTCAAACCTTTTTTCTTTGCTTTCCCGACACCTACTATCTCCAAACCAGGCAGATGAGATGTCAACTCTGACTTCTCCCAGCCTGGTCCTTAGCTTTCATTTCTGTTCCCCTGCTTTATCATATCTTTTTCATTCCCACCACCTCTCCTTGATCCTGGGCCTCCAGTTGCTCTCTTTACTGTTTGTACTGCTTCTTTTTGTGTGAAATCTGCCAGCCAGGGCCTTCCTATCTCTTCTGGTCCCCAAAATAGCCTGCCACCCACAGTTCTTCTTCTCCTCCACAGTTGGGTTCAACTGTTTGTTTCACCTGTGACATCCTCGACTCTTTGTTTGTCCAAATCCTTCCCCAAATCCAGTTGAGACTGCAATATGATCTATTTCTTAAGGGTAAGCCCCAAGATGTGATGGCTCCTGGTGGCAACTGTAGCAGGCATGAAGGGAATGAATTAAGATTGCTAAGAATCAAACAGAAGCCCTTTGGGGGAATTCAGGGGATCAGAGCTAGGAGAACTATTTCCCACAGGTCACCACTGGGGCACTGATCCTGGGTTCTGAGAGGTGCAAAGAAGTACGGGAGCCTGTGGAAGTAGGCCCCCGTGGTAAATTCCTTGGATAACTGGTCTATAGTTTGGAAATTGGTCTGGACCTTCAAATGGAATGTCAAGGAGCCAGGCCATGGTGGTTGAGGAATACAGACAGAAGTAGAGCCTGCCTCCAATCCCATTTCTCATAGGATCTCTCTCCAGGCAGAACAAAGGCAACAGCTGGCAAACAAACACTCTATCAATACTCATGGTAGTGAGTATGAGTGTGTACCCATGCCTGTGCCCACAGTCATGCACACAATCACAAACTCAGTCTATTGTGGGGTTAGTTTGCTATCCCCAAACTAGTAATAGATCTGATGGAGTTCACATTCTTTTCTTCCAATAGTTTGGCAGTGGAGGAAATCATTCTGAAAACCTGGTCAGTTTTTGTTTTTTCTTCTTTTTTCCCTGGGAGTGACTTTGGAACTGTTCTCCAGCTCCTTTGTGTTGTGTGCTCCTGGCCAACACCCTGGCCTTTGTCAAAAGATGTTGGTGAGTTCCTGTGGACTGGCAGGAACTGCAGAGGACCCAAATCCACTCTCAGGAAACTCCATGGGTGTCCAGCCAAAGGGACACCAGGGATTGCTAGCCGCTAGCCCCAGGGGAGCCCAAATAGAAGAAGGCACAGAATTCCAAACCAAAGTAATGCACAATCTCTTCAATGAAATAATATCAGAAAATTTCCCAAATATGAAAGATGAAGTGGAAAATCAAATACAAGAGGCTTACAGGACACCAAATGTACAAAATTTCAACAGATCTACACCAAGGCACATTATAATGAAAATGCCCAATATACAGAATAAGGATAGAATTTTAAAGGCTACAAGAGAGAGGAACCAGATTACATATAAGGGGAGACCAATTCGGATCTCAGCAAATTTTTCAACTCAGACCCTAAAAGCCAGGAGATCATGGAACAACACATACCAAGCTTTGAAAGAAAATGGATGTGAACCAAGAATCCTAAATCCAGCAAAACTGAGCTTCAGATTTGATGATGAAATAAAAACTTTCCATGATAAACAAAAGTTAAAAGAATTCACAGCAAGAAAGTCTGCACTACACAACATTCTTGGCAAAATATTCCAGGAGGAGGAAATGACAACCAACAATGAAAATATGCAAAGAGAGGAAGTACACTAAAAAGAGAGGGGCAATCAAAGGAGAAACCAAGTCAAGGTAAAAACCAAAAATAAACCAAAATGACCGGAATTACAAATCATATTTCAATAATAACCCTGAATGTAAATGGCCTAAATGCACCAATTAAAAGACATAGACTGACAGACTGGATTTAAAAAAAAAGACCCAACAATATGCTGTCTTCAAGAGACTCATCTCACAGGAAAAGACATCCACAGACTGAAAGTGAAAGGGTGGGAAAAAACATATCACTCACATGGACCCCGCAAACAAGCAGGAGTTTCCATCCTCATTTCAAATAAAGTGGACTTCAAACCAAAGATGGTGAAAAGGGATAAAGAAGGTCATTTCATGATTCTTAAGGGAATCATACATCAACAAGACATAATAATTATAAATATCTATGCCCCAAATAATGGGGCTTCTACGTATATCAAACAAGTCCTTCTCAAATACAAGAATCAAATAGACCACAACACAATAATACTTGGAGACTTTAACACAGCTCTCTCACCATTGGATAGATCGTCCAAACAAAAACTTAATAAAGAAATCATAGATCTCAATGAAACTATCAATAATTTAGACTTAACAGACATACATAGAGTGTTCCATCCATCAACAAGCAAATACACTTTTTTCTCAGCTACACATGGATCCTTTTCCAAAATAGATGACATGTTATGTCACAAAGCCAGTCTTAGCAAATACAAAAAAATAGAGATACTACCTTGCATCCTATCTGACCACAATGCAATAACATTACAAATCAATGACAGATTAAAAAACAGAAACTATTCCATCACCTGGAAACTAAATAATATGCTATTAAATGATGTATGGATAACAGAAGACATCAGGAAAGAGGTAAAAAAATTCTTAGAGTCAAATGAAAACTCTGATACAACATATCAAAATCTCTGGGATACCATGAAGGCAGTGTTAAGAGGAAGGTTCATTGCACTAAACTCATTCATTAGAAGAGGTAAAAGTCAACAAATAAATGAATTGACTCTTCATCTCAAAGCCTTAGAAAAGGAAGAACAAATTAACACCAAAAGAAGTAGAAGACAGGAAGTAATCAAAATCAATGATTTTGATTGAAATTGATGAAATTGAAACAACAAAAAAAAACAATTCAAAAAATTGACAAAACAAAAGGCTGGTTCTTTGAAAAAATAAACAAAATTGACAAACCCTTAGCCACCCTAACGAAAAGGAGGAAGGAGAAAACCCAAATTACTAAAATTTGTGATGAAAAAGGAAACATCACAACAGACACTA
>JAQQSJ010004064.1:0-10876 GCA_028644305.1 Xerus rutilus
TTGGTTCCTGAGGAGCTCTTTTTTTCTTTGAGGAAATGTCAAGAGCTCTTAAAAGCATGTCTGAAAGTCTGGGTTTCAATTGGCCCTGGGCTCTTGGGAGAGGCTTGGATGGGCTTTTACACTTCATCTGTAACTAGAGATAAGATAACTACTAAGTGATGTATCTCATTGATTTACAAAAAAACTATATAGTCCCACTGGCTGAAGAATGGAATTTTCTTGGCTGTTGGTTTCAGTGTTGCAGTAGCCACGTGACCTCAGACACATGTCTTACTTAGTGCCTCACCATTGCTGAGGCTGGCCTCAGCCTCCCAAGCTGCTAGGATTACAGGTGTGTGCCCCCACGCTCAGCTCGGATTTCAGGAACTCATAAAGCTCCTACTCAAGGTATTTTACTTATCTGCTTATTCAATTTCATTGAGTGAGAATCACAGTATTAGGTATTGATTTGGCTGCTGGAACAAAAGCCCAAGTTCCATGGATTAAAGAATTTGAAGTTTATCTCATATAAAAGTCTGAACCAGTAGAACACTTGAGGGGGCAGGTGATTCTGCTCCAGGAAATGGTCCATAGGCTTGAGGTCTTTCTATCTTGCTGCTTCAGCAACCATCAGGCATTGCCTTTATTGCTATACACAAAGCCTGCTCATTGCTACACTCCAAGTCTGTATCCCAGCCATGGGAAATGAGAAGAGGGTGAGCCCCAGAAGTCACCACTTTATTTCCACTCATGTCCCTTTGGCCACAATCCTGTGGCCAATACTTAGCTGCAAGGTGGGTTGGGAAGTACAGTCCCTGGCTGGGCAGTCATGTCATGGGTCTAGCTAATTCTCAAGGGGATAGGGGGAGGTTAGAGAGTGGGTGCGGTTGTTACTAAGTAGAGAGAATGGAGAGTGAGAGAGTTTATAACAGGCATGTTATAAACACCTACTCAGTTGACTACCACTCAGTGTAACTTAATTTCTTTCCTGGGAGCAGGTTTTATGGGGGAAGAGAAGAGAACAGAAAGACACTGTGTGTGAGGTGGGGGTGGAGATGTGGGTGCTCTTTGAGGCTGGAGACCGTGTCTCATTAACTTGGTCTCCATGGAGCCACCACAGTGCCTGGCATGCAGAAGACTACCCAGCAACTGTGCATCTGTGTCTCACCTTCTTCTACAAACACATAGGAGGTTTGAACTGTGTCAATGAACCATGGTCAAATTATATTGGATTATAAAGGCAGATTAATGGAATTGATGTTCACTTACCTTGCTCCTCCTACCTTAGCAGGTCCTAATTCACCAATAGAACCATTCATGAATGTTACCACCATGCTTTTCTGGCCTTTGTGGACCAAGCTTATGGGTGTGGGGACAGCTGTTCCTAGCACAGTCTTCCAAGCACACATTTCACTTGGGTACAAAGAGGAAAAGATGGGGTGCTAGGTGTGGGTGGGGGGAGCCCACTGCCAGGATGACAGTGCAGTGGTAGACATGAGCACCCTGGGTACCTGCCACCATTGGAATTCAGTGACCAGCGCTTCTGAGGGGCCAGTGGAGAGAAGGTCCTAGGCTCTCTCCAGCTGCTACAGGGGAAAGAAAAGAGGAGCTTTCTTGGACCTGAGCCGAGATGGCAGTCCAAACAGCCAGGCCTTTGCCCATGCTGTGCCCTGTCTCTGGAATGCCCTCTCTTTACCCTGGTGTGACTCCTGTGCATACTTCTGGATTCAGGAGCAGCACTGAACAGGAGCCTGGGAAGTCAACGCATCTGGTCTGTCTTCTCTGCCTGGATCCTTGCCATCGTTGCTGTCACCACACAGCTTTGTAACAGTGTGGACTTGCCACCTCGCCGATGCTACCCACCAGGGTATCCCGGCACCTGAGCACACAGGTATCAGGCAGCCCCTACTGGTGCTGAGTTGCCTGCTAGTAGTTGAACTTGGATTCTGTCCCTGGAGTTGTTTCTATAAAATAAGTCACCTGTCAAGGTGTCATACCCTCTTTGGTGACTCAACTTCTCCTTGTGCCCAGAATTCATACCTGAAGGAAATTTCTGCCTTCTCCTCACCAGCTGGTGCTTGCCCATCTTGTCCAGCAGATGGCGCGGTTGTTCTCCTTATCCTCCTACCCTGGTCTAGTAAGGAAAACAAAGCCCAGGAAAGAGTGGGGAGGGTGCGGTGGGGGAAGCCTCTCTGAGAACTCCCACTAAGGAGAAGCTCCCTATATGGAAGCCCTCAGACCCAGGCCCCTTGGCCTGCAGAACTTCCCCCTCCCAGGCTAGGGATGAGATGGGCAGAGCTGGGATGGCCCTAGGGAGCCCCTTCAGGACCACTGCAGTTGCCCTGTTTCTGGAGCCAGTGTCACTGTCTCCTCACTACTTCGGGCTAGTGAGCTCCACATCAGGGCAAGTCAAATACAGCTCTTTTGAACAAGGAGGACTCCACCAATAGTGTAACTTTCTACCTCTTGGACAGGTGGTGGAGCCAGGATTCAAGATTAGGTTTGTTTAGAGCTGTCTCTGTTTTTTCATCTCTATAAAAGAAAGATTACCTTTAATTGTTCCTGACAACACAGCTTGGAAGGGATTAATTATACAGGAAAGTGTCTGAGACATGGAAGATGCTCCATCAATGTGGGTTAAATTTCATCTATGAACATGACGCCTCTGCCTGACACAGGTCAGGAGACCCATCATTTCTTCTCTGGGAGAAGGTTTGATGCGAAGGGGCTGGGTGGGCGTGGTGAGGAGCCTGCTCATTCCATCTGGATTATTCCAAAGCCCTCCCAGCTGGATTCCTCTCCTCCTCCATCCTTTCCCCCCATCGTTGCAGGTGTCTCCCAAATGGAATCCAATGTCATTCCCTGTCCTGAAACACTTCAATGGCTTCTTAATGCCCTTGGAATAAAGGCTAAATTCATAAAAATGTTATTCAATGTCCTTTGTAACCTAATTTCTGCCTACATTTTCATCTCTTAAAACAAAATTCAAGAAATGGGCTTCAATCAAAATCAACGGTGTGAAATGCAGGGGCTGGAGTGAGTGCAGGGCCCGAGTGATGATTCTGGAACAGCTCTGGGTACCAAGAGCAGACGTGGGAGCAGGACGAAGAAGCAGGGACTGAGAGCACATGGCCAGCATTGTCCAGTTCTCCATTTGCCTCTTCTTGAACGGGGAGCCTGGGTCTCACTCTCCAGCTGGTCCCCAGCACCTGGGACAGTGTCTGCAGTTGTGGGTACTGGGTCAGGATTGGTCAAATGTGTGTCAGTGTGAATGAGTTCTGATAGGGTGGACTCAGCAGCCACTTCCAGTGCCTCTTGCTGACCTCAGAGGCTGGAAGGGACACTACTAGGGGACAGTGAGGTCAAGAAGAAAAGACCTCAAATCAGCCTGGCCCCAGCTCCAGGGGGAAGCCATGGAGGTGTTGAGGGCAGGAATCCCAAAGCCTGCTGCGCTCGCAGCCTCTGAACACTCCATCCTAAACCTCATGGGCAGGTCATCATGGCTGCAGAGCCCCAGAGAAGCCCTGGTCAGTCAGGAGCCATGAGTGTGGCTGCAAGTCTACCTGCTCCCCAGGATGGCATTCTCCGTGCACAGGTAGCACCCAGAGCCTTCTCTTCATGTCAAACAGCCGGCTGCAGGAGACGCCACACTGCTGCAGCCTCCACCTGGTCTCTCTCCCGACCCCATTTTCTATATCACCCGTTTTCACTCCCTTCCATATGGTGGCTTCACATGAACCTTCTCCAAAAAGAATTCCTCCCTCTGGTCTGGCCTGCTTGGCAGGCAGTCTCGCAGACAGAAATCCGGAGCATTTGGAGAAGTGGAAAGTTCTTCTCTTGGCTTGTTTAGCAGGGACATCAGTTTCCCCACCACCCTATCACTCGCTGGGTCCTCATCATCTCCCACCTGGATAGCCAATCTGATCTTGTTTTACCCTTAAACCTGGTTCCCAGGCTTCTCTATCCCAGTAAATAACAGCTCCAGCCAGAAATATGGGAGATGGCCCCGCCTGCTCCCTCTCCCCAGTGCTGCCTCCGTCTGCACCCTGTTGATTAGTCAGCGGTCTATCCCTGAATGTGTGCACACTGTTCTGTTTCTCTCCATCTCTGCACCAACACAGTCCTCAGCTCCATCAATCCTCATGCATGGCCCCCCTTCTGAGCTTGAGGCACCTGCTCGCCTCTGACTCCTGATCGCCTGTCACTTCCCATCACTCTGCGTGCACCAACCTTCCACCAGTACCAAGGTCCTCCAACGGTTTTCCAGCCGCAGGGCCTTCGTGCTTGCTGACCTGCCACCTCCACCTGGAATGCTCTCTTCTCTGCTTCAAAAGACTGGCTCCTTTTCATCTTTCAGGACTCATCTAGAAGGTTACTTCCTTAAAGAAACTCCCAAACCACTCTCTCTGAAGAGGATTCCTCCTTTTATTCCCAATCTCATCATCCTGTTTATTTTTCCCACCCCAATATAAAGTCATATTTATTTGATGAACTTATATGTATACTTATTTATTTAACATGTGCATTTTGCGTCTCCCTATTGGATGTAACATGTGAGTGATAAACTTATTTTGTTCAATGCCATGTCCCCAGAACCTGAACAGGCTGGGCACAGCATGTATACTCAACAAGTCATGGTTACATGAATGGAATAAATGAATGAAAGAGTCATGTTGTCACTGCTTTTGTCAAAAGCTTCCCACTAGCCGGGCGCGGTGGCGCACGTCTGTAATCCCAGAGACAGGAGAATCATGAGTTCAAGGCCAGCCTCAGCAATGGCGAGGCGCTAAGCAACTCAGTGAGACCCTGCCTCTACATAAAACACAAAATAGGGCTGGGGGTGTGGCTCAGTAGTCGAGTACCCCTGAGTTCAATCCTAGCTAGCAAAAAAAAAAAAAAAAAAAGAGCTCCCCACTGTCCACCACACAATCTCATTAGAGTTCCTCCACGCCCTCGCCAGGTCTATGGGGAACCAGCAAAAAGGGAAAGGCTCAGCTGGCATAGGTGCCATGACACAGAGAAGAGCAAGAGGCATTGGGCACATGTTCTTTATGATCCCAGGCAGCGCTTTTATTCTGTGATATCTGAGTTGTTTTGTTTTGTTTTTTTTTAAAGATATAATAGACTTTAAACTCTTGACCAAGAAGCCAAGGAACAAACTCAAGCACAAAAGCGACGGCTCTGGTCATCTTGGACAGCAGGAAAGGGATGTGCAGAGGAAGGGAATCTCTGGTGCGAACCCCTGCCCACCAGCACCAGGATTCTTGAGAGGACAAGTCCTGGCCATGAGCAGGCTTGGGAGCAGGGGCCACATGCTGCAGTTTATTCCTAACCCCAGCACTCACCACAGTTTTGGGCAGGTGGTAAGTCCTTGGTGAAAAGTCAAGCAATAGCCTGTACCGTGGTGACCAAAGCCCAGCACCACTCATATCATGGCTGAGGTACAGCAAGACCACAAGGACGTCCCTGGGGTCACTGTCTTTCTGAATGGTGGCCTTTCTGGGTGGCAGAAGAGGAGGTATCTGCTCTCTGCTCATCCTCACCCCCTCCCCAGAAGAGACCTCATGGAGCCTTCAGCTGTCCAGTGAAGATGACCCGCCAGTCCAGCCTCTGTTCTGCTCCCTTGCTGATAAGTTCGTCTGGCAGATTCAGCTTGTCTTTGCTGGCTTCTCACAAAGCAGTTCTGTGCCTGCCAGAGGTCTCTTGCACCAAACCTCCCAAGTTTGGCTAGGATAGCCAGGGCGGCCAGGACCCACAGAAGCATTTCTGAGTCTCCAGGTGAGCCACCTCCAAAAGCGTTTCCTCAAGAGCTGGCCGTGCAGCTCTGGGGAGGGTATGGGCCTCCGGGCAGTGCTGCCCACAGACACCAGTCCAACCTCCGTGCAGCAGGGAAGCTAAGGGTACCTGGGTACCTTTCACTGACCACAGTCCTTCTGAACAGCCCACTCAGAAGCCAACGTGCCCTTCTGAGGAATCCACTGAGATTAGTCCACTGAGAGGGCGGAGCACCCCACTTTAACCTGCACCAGAACTTGTCAGTGAAGCACGTGGTGGGCACATACAGTAGGTCCTTGAGTCTCACAACATCCTTCAAGTCCTCAAATCAGGAAGCAGATCCTGGCCTTGGAAAGGTGACCTTGCCCAAGAGCTGGATCTGGCCCCAAGTCCAGTGGTCTCTCTTTCTGAAAAAATGAAGACTCAGGAAGTTACTGTGTGGAAAGGGTCATCCTCTGAAGATAAAAATGTCAAAATCAACAAGAAGATGGCCCCCAGGAGTGGTGATCTGAAACTGAGAGTTCTGGGCAACCTTCCTGCTGAGCCCAGGCCAGCTGGAGGCCAAAGGAGCTGGTGTGGGGCCTGGAGACCTTGTGACATTGTTAGAAGCAGTTGAGAATAGAGAAAGAAAACAAAGAAACAAACTTAGGCAAGGCTAACCTGGAGGGCCACTTCATGGAGGCATCCTGTTCCAGGCAGCAGGGTGAGGCCGGGGCTGGCAGGAAGGTGAGAAGGAGCAGAACATGGCCGGCTGGACTTGTGGGCTCTTCTCTGGCTCTGGGGGAAGATTGGAAAAGCTAGAGGTGCCCTTGTGGGCACAGGCGTCATCCTGGGCCTTTCTCCTCTGGATTTTGCTGCAGGTGAGTGGTCCCCTCCAGATCAGGACCTGAAGTTACATGGATGACCCTCCCCAGGGCGGGGGCTGTCGTGGCCCAGGCCCACCACAACACAGAACTCTGGGCCCACACACAACACACACGTCCTGGCCTCATTCAACACATTTCATTTTTCCAAACCTCCCAGCACTTTTTGCTTTCCAAGCTCTCCACGAATGAGTTTGTCCCAACCCCCAAGGCCTGTCCCCTGCTCAGATGCCCCTCTCCCTGGCTCAAGCTGAGCTTCCTGATGTTCCTCTGCTGTGCTAAACCCTTTCCTGCACCCCCATTTTCCTCTCCCAGGAACACACCTCCCCCAGATCCACCTGTGGTTGCTCAGGGTTCAACCCAAATGTGAGCTTGTCAGAAAGGTTTACTGGACCGCCCAGTGCCAAGTGGCACAGCCTTCCCTTGGTGACGTACCATGCCTTCTGAAAGGTCTCTTTTGGTGTTTTCTGTCTCCTCCCACTAGAAGGCAAGTCTCAGGAGCCATGTGGACCTTTATGACATTTTCACTGTGGTGTTTCCACCTTCTAGAACTTGAATTCCTTTTTTTTAGAGCTCCACAGGAGCCAGATCTGTGTCAAATCCCAGGGTCTGTTCCACGAACACCTTCCTTCAGCTAGAGGTCCAGCTGCCTTTTATTTCGATTTTTTGAAAGTTAACTAAGATTCACAAATTAGAGCACAGATCCAGTCTCAGAGGACAGAGAGTGGTGCATCTGATTGGCTCTTCTTCCCTTTGATGCTAAAACTTTGATCTCCTCTACCTGCCTGCTGCTCCACCTCCCTCCAGCTGCCTCCACCCACAAGGACAGGCCCCTCTGGCCCCTGGTCCCAACCCCTCCTCCCTTGCCACTCCCCCATCAAAGAAAGGCAAGATCCACTCAGGCACCCCTGAGCTTATCTGACTCAAACAAAGGGAACTTGGAGAGAGAGACAAAGACAAAGAACCTGGAAGAAGGTGAAGCGGTGCTGTTAGGGGCCCTGGTCACAGAGGAAGTCAGCCTTCAAGGGAGCACAACCCTGGCCCAGGGGCTCACAGAACCATGGGTTCGTCAAGCTCTGCCCTGTGTGACCAGCACACTCAACTCAGCCAGGGAGTCTGGGGAGAAGACAAGCTTTACTTAGTATTTGTTGAGGGGCATGGGGTAGGGTTCTGAGCTGGCCACATTCTCTTTATTTCCTGGTCTCTGTAACTTGCCCTTGATCCCCTGGATGATTTTTAAAGGAAGAATGTCGCTAATACATTTGAGCTTGTACTACAAGCCAAACACTGTTCTGAGCCCTTCACAGGCTTAGACTATTTAATTCACATGACAATTCTATGAAATAAGAACTATTATTCCCATTTTTAACAGATAAGAAAATGGGTCCAAGGAAGTTAAGTAACTTGCCCAAGGTCACACAGCTAGTAAGGAGAACTGGAATTTGTTTCCAGGTAATCTCATTCCAGAGTTGATAATCTTAACCACTCGACCTCATGTCTTCCAAGGAAGGTAACTCAGGTGCATCTAGCATCTCTCTGTGTCTCTGTTAGCATACTTACACCCTAGGGTACAGTGTAGGGTACATACTTACACCCACAGTGCCCAGGGGAGATCCTTTTCTTCTAGGAGCCAAGTGCCCACACACAGCCTGACAGAGCGGGGACTTGGATGTTCGGAAAGTTTGTTGGGAAATAAGTGAAGAAGAACAAAATGGTAGAAGAATTGGAATTGTGAGGGTGAGCTTACTGATCATTCTATCAATCATTCAAATAGCAAATGTCTATTGGGTTTTATCACATATCGGCCATTGTTGGAAGCATCCAGATACTAATTGAAATGCCTATGGTGTTTCTACTCACAAAGTAGTTTCTTAAATGACCCAAAGTTACATGGCTAGAAGGAGGTGGAGGTAGAGTTCTAGCCCAGGAAGCCCTACCCAGAGCCTGCCCTCTGGATGGTCTTGTGACAGTTTCTGTTGTGGGAGATTTTCTGGTAGATGTAGCAGATCACAGCACTAAGATTCCCAAATTTACCAATCCTCAGTTTCATCTCAATAAAAAATAAAAACTCCCAGGGCTCTTCCCTAAATATTTTGATTCACTAGGTCTAGAATGAAGCTTTCAGCTGATTCAACACTTGAGTAGTTCAGGATTCACTAATATTCTTGGAAATTCTCTGCATATAATTATGGCAATCCCATTTGGCTAGTGGGGTGGGAGGGCCAGATTATGTTGCAGTAAGCAGAAATCTCGAGGACAGTCCCAGAGAGGCTCATTTCTCTCTCCTGTCTCCATCTCGAACTGTTCCATCTGAAACACATTACTTCTTAAATCACTGCTGCAAAGCAAGAGAAAGAAAGGCGTGAGTGATCAGACGACGTGCTTATGAGAGGTCCCTCACGTTCATTGGCCAGAACCAGTCACATGACCTGGATATAACATGAGAGAAGTTGGGAAATGTGAAGAACAAATAAATATCTAGTGAATCAGAGCAATGCTCTGTCACATCTGTTATTTGGACTATAAAGATGTACTGTTTTGTGTATTTATGCTCATCCCAGTTTCTTAGTTAGGTGTAAGTTCTTTGAGACCAAGAACAACCTTTAATTTTCCCCCTCTGGGGCTGATCACTTAATCATGGCTACATATGTTCCTCTAGATAAACTGGCGATTCAGTCACTCTAAGGAAGTGAATAGTGGCATTGTGATACAGAGTCTGACAGGTTTGGGTGCAAATCCTGATTCTAACTCACTTGGCAAGTTCTCTGAGCCTCAGTTCTTTTGTCTGTTAATAAGAATGACTAGCTTTGAAATATTTTAGAATGTGGATTATCTGGCATGCTTCATGCAGCAGAGGAAAGGCTCTTTTTTTTTTTTTTTTAGATATTATAAGGTTTTCTGGAATTGTGAATTCTGGGGAAAAAAGGTAAAAATGATAGCTATTATAATCTACTTAACCTGGGACATTGGGAAGGACAAGTTTCCAGGGATCTGTGAGTCCCTTGAAATTATATGCACATATTTTGGATATGCATGAATACATAGGGACCTTTTCCTACTCACTCTTTCAAATTTATTTATAAAAGCACACTTGGAATAGTTCTCCTTGCAAAATGTTTAAATATTACAGAGTAGAGTACCTTGTGTGCGTTGAGTTCTTCCTACAGGCCAGGAACTACTCTGAGTGCTTTATATGAATAATACGTTTTGCTCTCACATGGAACCCATGGAGCTGGTAATATAACTGTCATCATTCCCAGTTTACAGATGTGGAAACTGATTCACAGAGAGATTAGGTTTCTAAAGTTCCCACAGTCAGTAAGAAAGTGAGTTGTTCTCAACTCCAAACTGGGCAACCTGACTCCAGAGCCCAGATCTGCTCCCATCAGTGGTCCTTAGAGTGGCAGCATCAGCCTCACCTGGAACTTGCTAGAAATGCAGAATTGTGGGCCGCAACCCAGACCTATAGAAGCAGACTTCAGTTTTTTAATGAGCACTCTTGATGGTTCTGAGCCACTTCACAGCTTGAGAACCCTGCATTCTGCGATTCTGCTGCAGTTTCCATGACCCACCGGTCTGTCCTCCTGGTCCCTGTGTCAGCCTCTAACTCACTAAATGAAAAAATTACCACTATTACCTACTCAAAGCTCTTGTCCAAAGCCCTTCCTCCCATGTGCACTATCAGAGGCATCAAAAGGAAAAAGGCTTCTCGAAAGGCTTTGGAAAAATGTCCTCCCTTGTCCTATTGGTGAGGTCACCTGTTATGTCTTCTCAAACTGGACAAGTCAGTCATCAGAGCAGATCACTGGTCCAAAGTGGGCCAAAGCCACATGCTTCCTGCATGCCAAGGAGAAGGCAGATAACAGCTGGCTGTGTCCTGGGGATGCTATTTTGTTTCTTGCCAAAAACTGTGCATCTCAAATGCATGTGGGGCAAACAGATTGCTGCCCCGGACTCTCCTGGCCCCCCACCCCAGCTGTTCCTGCCTCAACACGGAGCCCTTCTCTGTGCTCCCTCTGATATCCAGATGGCAGCAGATGCAGCAGTAAAGGCAGCTCCAGGCAGGCAGCTCCCAGGCCAGCTGTGTATTTGATTAACAAGAGAGCCCGGCAGACGCAGCTTATCAGCGGGACTCACAAAGACGGTGAGCAGGCAGCCACAAATGCCAGCCTGTTTTATCCTCAGCTCAGCCCAGGGAATGTTTCACATTGCATCTGATGTTTGTTAAATGATGCCATCATGACAGCCACTAAGACTGA
>JAQQSJ010004066.1:0-10875 GCA_028644305.1 Xerus rutilus
TCACCATTTAGCCATAGAGTTTAAGACTCTTGTGTATGTGTCTAAGGATAAGTGTCCAGCTATTTCATATTTGCATATTGGTCTTTCCTCTTTTTTGTAATGGATAGCACCACAATCTGTCTTTCTTCTCCCTTGTCTAGAATGATGCTTACTGACTCTTAGATGATAATTGAGGAGTGGAAAGACTGGCCTCTTTAACATTGAACAATGTTAGGGGTACAGGAATGTAGAGGTTATCCAAGTATGAAAACTGCAGATAATATTTCATTTTTTTCTGAACAATAACCTCAGAGGGAGTAGCACAGTAGAGCACAGGGACCTGAGAAGTGTCATGAAGTAGCTCTGGGCATTCAAACTAGATTGTGTCAGAATCGCTCAATTCATTTGTGCTCAATTTTGCTTTTTCCTATACTATCAAAAGGCCCATTAGTTTAAAAAATCCAGCTGGAAAATTCCAACCAGATTGTTTACTTACTTGAGTTTTTAGGACTGCCTGATCACTGAGATTCTTTTACACCTTCTTGTCCACCTCCCTCACCCTACCTTCAACCACCAATATCCAAGTCACCCCACAGTTCACTGACCTATTATTCCCCCTCTGAGAGAGTAAAATCATCTCTGATTCCAGAAAACTATAACCCTAAGTTACTATAGAAACAAACTCACCTCAACTACTATGGATAGGATGCTCAAACATCGAAACAAATTTCTTTGTTCTTGTTTTGGATTGAGAGAGGCATTAGTGAGATCCTTACCTTTCAAAGTCCATATCCTTGTATCAATCCTAGCGCTTACCAGACTTCTGTCTCCTCTTGGAAAAAGCTGTTTATAATGTTAAAACAATGGAAAATTTGTCCTTAAGTGATTTAGGAGAAATCCAGAAAAGTAATGTCTATTTATAGGTAATCAGAAGAAATGATATTGACCAAGTTATATGTCATCCATAAACTATTTAAAGAATCTCATTTTTATTTACAAAAAAGTCCAGACTTCATTGAAATGTCTTTACTTCTTGCTTCCCTCCTATTAAAGACATTCTTTCTCAACCTCTGACCATCGCGTTCATTTAGTCTACTCACAGAAAACAGAAGGGAAAGAGGAGATTTTAAGAGATGGATACTTACAGGTAGCTTGGTTTTGAGAAGGGAGAATATTTCTGGAGGAAAAAATGATAATCTGATAATCTGTTAATGTCCTGCTTTGATATAACTCACAATCCTATTATATTCTACCATGTGTGAATCCATCACAGTCTTTCCTCAGTCTCAAGGTTGGCTGTAGGATGTGTGCTCAGAGCTAATGTGGCACAGGAGATCAGCTGTTTCTCACTGTGGCTCCCAGTGGGCACCTCTCAGGGAGCCTGTTTATTGCTCTCCTACAGGGTAGATTGGCTTATCATTACAAAAGTGGCCTAAAGTAACACCAAGATTCTGCTTTATGCCATCAAATACTAGAAATTCCATGCTTATAGGTGGGGTATCTGAAGAATGGAATCAATATCTAGACACAGGAATAGAAATTGAAATAGATTTTGGCTTAGATCATAACATAATGTTAACTTTCATTCCAAGGTTTTGCAATTGAATGCAGTTATTATGAGTCTGTTGAAGAGAGGGAAAAATGTGTCTGGTATTTTATGTTGGATTTTGTTCTATGTAAGGAGCATATGCCATAGATATGCCTGGACATGCGAGGGACTCACTAAGTTGCTGGCCATAAGAAACAGCAGCCATTGACTTGCTTAGTCATGCCTGCTTGCAATTGATAAGGGACCTAATGATAGGCTTGCCTAGCAATGACTGGTTACAGTTGACAGGGAGCTCAACTCCATGCACATGCACAAAGAAAGGCCTAGTTGCAATTATACTACCTCACTGGACATAACCAATGGACATTGACTTTTCCTGGGTGTAACCAATCACCAGCTCACACCACCAACTTGGAACTGCATTTAAACTGCTTGTCCTGCCACATTGTGGGCTTTGCTCCAAGGACATCAGTGAGACTGGCCACCTTGCTGTCCATCCTTGGATCAACTGCACTATTCCCTGACGTCCAGCCTTCGGCTGAAGAGAACCACCAGACAAGGACAATGTCTGCTCTTTGACTAAGAGAAGACATCAGAGATATTTTGGGGCTTGTGGTTGCCCTAGGATTGTGTGAATTACTTGTAATGTTTAGTTGTCCAAGGATTGTGTGTATTGCTGATAGTGTTTAGTTGCCCTAGGATAGTGTAACTTACCTATAGTGTTTAATTAGTGTCCATTGAATGCTAGTTGGGGTGCTCCAGCACACCCAACACTTTTTGCATTAATCAATTATATTTTATGATTGTTGGGATTGAACATATATTTGCATTTAAAGACAATCCACCTCTGAGTAATTATTAATTGGACATGCTGCTCATGACATTCTGGAAAAATTAAAAATAGCTGATTTACCACTTTCTTCTGTTTTTATGTAAAAGAAGAGTCCTTCATAGTTGTAGAGCTGGTGACCTTTCTCAGGAATTATGCAGGCAGCAGGGTAGGGCTGTTCTAATGGTAATGGTGTAGCACAATCAGTTTTACTAAAGAAGAGCCCTCTGGGCTGCAGGCTAACTAGCTTAATAGCTTTTCAAGAGGACAAATTTGATAGGAGACTTTAAAATGCTCTTTAGGTATTTAAGTATTAACTGAGTAGGTAGGGGAACTCCAGAGGATGCACTGAGGTGGATGAAGACACCTTGCAAATACCAACTGCTACAACCTGCTCCAGTCCCTGCTCTCTAGCCAATTTGGGTTATGACAATTAGCAATTCTGTGCCCTCCCCCAAAACCCAAAACTTCAAAGTCCAGGGTGCTCACATACAAATAGCTGTTTCAGAAACACATATGCTTTCTTTTTTGTTTTACTTTTATTATTTTTCTCATCTTTTGCCCACTTCAAAACACCTTTAAATATCACCACTGCATATTGAGGGATGACCTCACCTGGAGCCTGAACAGCATGTTTTTATCAGTCATTATTTTCACTGGTAGAAGCTGGAGGTGGTAATAGGAGCACGCTGAGATGTAGTTGTGCCTGTGGCTTCAGTGTGAAAGGATATTTAACACTACCTCCAGTATTGATGTAGATGTTTATGTATTTGTGTGAATTTGAGGGGATGTTACACCTTTGTGCTTCAAGAACTTGATCTTGGAGTCAAGATTACCTGGGTTCTGATGCCAGCTTTGGAATAATTGATACCAATTATTTTATTGGGCAATTGAATTATCTTTGTGTTGAACTTTATTTTCTTTCATTTTATTTTAAGAGATAGAAGCACATTTTATTTATGTGCTTCTATCAGTTGGTATGAACTGAGATTTATTACAAAATAAAGCACAAATGTTTGATTTCTAGTGTGATGGAGGTAGAGAAGGAGAAGTACAAGCTAGCACATGGTTTTAGAATCAATTCAGAAATTTCCTAGTCTTAGATTGGAGTTTTGTACAGAAAAGAGACACAGATTAAAAGTCACAAATTAGATCACTGAAGGACAGAGTTTTGGGGAAGGTATAAAAGATCAAAGATAAAATTTCTATACCCAAAGATAGACATTAGGCAAGCCGTGTGATTAATCAGAGGAATGATTTTTCCACTCCAGAAGCAGCAGAAAAGTATGAAGACAGTTATTCATTTATTCAGCAAATACATAGCCAAGTGCTTCTAAACCTGTGTAATTCCTACTGCTGACTGATTTTTGACTCTTTATTAAGTGTGAGAGATTAAAAGGTAAGTTATGATCCCTGCCCACAAGGAAAGCAGAGTATATGACTTTATTAGTTATAGATTAATATAAGTCTGTTGTGGTTCAGATGTGAAGTATCCCCAAAGTCTCATGTGTAAAACAACGCAAGAAAGTTTAGAGGTGAAATGATTGGGAACCTTAACCTAATCAGTATATTAATCACCAATTAACTGATTGTTGACTGTAGGAAGTTAGGGTGTGGCTGGCGGTCATTAGGGGCATGCCTTTGGGGTATATATTTTGTGAGCTGAGCTTGGTCTCTCTGCTTCTTGGTGCCATGTTCCTCTGCTACTCACACACCATACTATTTTACCTTGCATCAAGCCTGGAGGAATAGAATCGGCTGTCTGTGGACTGGGACCTTTGAAATTGTGAGCCCCAAAATAAACTTTTCCCCCTTAAAATTGTTCTTGTTGGGTCTTTTGGTCACAGCAGTGAAAAACCTGACTAAACAGACAAGAACTCACATTTTCTCTAAAGAATGTCTAGAAAAATTTTTTTAAAATATTTTAACTATTTAGACACATTAAAATACACAAAACAAACAAACAAAATATTGAGTTCATTTATGTACTCTGTACCAATTCTCCAGGAAAAAAAAGTCAATACAGAACACTCTTGCATTTCCAAATAAAAAGCTAGTTGCCTCTGCTCCCATTAGTTATAGAACCTAAAAACAGCTGCTGAGAACTATCAAGATAAATCTCTCCTCCATGTTTTATGCTGGTCTCCATGGGATGAGCTTCGGCTTTTGTTCTCGAAAATCTTGCCTTTTTCTTCTAACTCCACATCTTATCTCAGAACTGAACTACAGGCACTAGAGGGCTCTATAGGGATTTCTAGTCTGATCTGATGTCCAGTTTCACATCAATGCATGCCCTTTTTAAGAAGATTCAGAAAAGTGGGAATTTAAATTGAGAAGAAAGGGGAGGTAAGTGGATGGTGTAGAGCTTCACAATTTAGCAGTAAAACTTAGGATAACATAGAGAAAAGCAAGGCAAAGGACAACCAAATCTAAAATTATTCCTATGTGAGCATGGGAGAGAAGCTGAGTTTGAGAAGAGACGATGGATTTAGCCCACTTCTTTACTGTGCCTCAGAAGGAGCTAGAGCTTTAGAGCATAGCCAGGATTCCTACACGATGCCTTTTATCAGCAGAGACCTTG
The DNA here is from genome assembly GCA_028644305.1 of Xerus rutilus. Lineage (NCBI taxonomy): Eukaryota > Metazoa > Chordata > Mammalia > Rodentia > Sciuridae > Xerus > Xerus rutilus. Next base: position 4,939 of record JAQQSJ010004066.1, read on the forward strand.
ATTCACGGGGCTTTTCTAAATTACTCTAGAGTTATCACAGAAGAACCTGAGGGGCTGAAGCCCCATTCCTAATTATTGCCTGTAGCATGGTGGACCCTACAATTTTCTGTTCCAAATCTAGTCATGGTTCTAATTTTCCTAATGGTTTGGCAGTATCCTGAGGTTAGACTGTGAGACAAAAATGTACATTATATCAAATACTTCTTTAGAAGAACAAAAAAAATGTTGATAATTATAAAAAATTTCATGATGTTGTTCCTCCACTCTCCATAGAATGGATAGTTGTTAGTAATTTGAAAAGGTCAATGAATAATTTTCACCAAAACCAGAGAACAGTTAAAACTGGAATGTTGAGGTTTCAAGCTGGGGGTTAGCCTTTCCCGACCAGCGGAAAAGGGGAATCCCTAGGCACTCCCCGACAAGGCGGCACTGGGAACGGTAAAGTCGTCTGACGGGACACCACCACGAGAAGGTGGGTTCTGTCTCAAGCAGAAACTCTGTTTATTGTGGGGAAGTACATCATTATATAGGGGCGGGGGGCCAATAGCGTTTCGTTTTCAAGACACTAATGAGGAAGTGGGTCGTTCACGTGTAGCAGTATAGAAGCATTTAGGTTGGGGATCATGCATTGTCCACGAGCACGGAAATAGAGGTCAGCCAATAGGTGCGAGATGATGTGGCTCTCTTGGGGTGGGATGCTTTGTCCTGGGCCGGCTACTCGGCACCATTTTATGGTACACCCCCATACTGGAAGATAGATATTACATTACAGTTTGAGTGTTTATCATGCCAATATTTAACTTTTAATTCAGTTTGCATTAAAAGTAACTTTTTGACCTATAGTTATATTAATTTTCAACATAGATTCATATAACCACCATGAAAATTAGAATACAGAACCATCAAACCCTACCCCCACCCCTTACCCTAACAACCATTGATCTGTTACAATTGCTGTGGTTCTTCCTATTTCTAGAATGTCATACAAATGAACCGATTCACTATTTAACACTTAAAAATTTTATTTTAAAAACTTAGTGTAAAGTTCTCAAGAATCATCTATGTTGTCTGAGATATCAATTCCTTATCCCATTATATTGTGGAGTGGTATTCCATTATATGTATGAACTATAGTCTGTTTATCCATCCACACACTGAAAGATGTATTGTTATTTCTGGTGTTGGGTAATAATGAACAGAGCTTCTCTAAAACTATTTGAAGTTTTTTTGCATGAACATATGTTTTTATTTCTCTAGGTAAAGTACTATAAGTGGGATTTCTGGGTCATATGGTTAAGTGTACACTTAAATATAAAATACTGTCTGCTTCCCAGAGTAGCTGTACCATACTGCACACTCATCCACAATCTGTGCGATTTATAGTAGTTTTACATTCTTGCCAGCACTTGCTAGTATCAGGTATTTTAAAGTTTTAGCCATTCTCATAGATGCATAGTAGTATCTTATCATGGTTTTAATTTGCATTTCTAGTGGTTAATTATATTGAGCATCCTTTTATATTCTAATTTGCCATTTGTACATCTTTTTTGGGGAAAGCATCTGTTCAAATCCTTTTCTAATTTTGGGGGTTGTTTATTTTCTTATTTTGTTGACTTTTGAGGGCTCTCTAGATTCTGGATACAAGTTGTTAGATTGGTGCTTAGCGAACTTTCTCCCAGTATAGCTTGTGTTTTCATTTTCTTAACACAGCCTTGCACAGAAAAAAGGTTGCTTATGTTATAAATGTCTTATCTTTATTGCCTCTATGTTCTACCATATACCTGAGTATAAATCTTAAAGGAGAACCCCCAGAGACTTGGCATAAACGATTAGCAGAGTGAACAACACAATATAAGTTGTACCTTTAGGAATAAATGCTCTTTGTTTCTAATGACTGAAGAAGCAATCATCTTCAGCAATCTCTTTGGAAAACACTACAGCAAGACAGTGACCAACATGATGTCACACTTAAAGAAAAATTTTAAGGGCACCTTTTTGCTTTCTGAAATCTGTTCTCCAGAGACTGATACATTAATTTTGAAATTGCTGTCAATTATTGAGACTATTTTATAATGCAAAATTAATGTTTATCAGCATCCTTTTAGGTTGCTCTGGAGATAAAATGTAGGAGAAGAGGGTACTTCATTTGATCTGCACAGGCAAGGCTAAGTGGGGCAATTGAAAAAATTATCTGAATACTTCAATAAAATGCCCTGTTTGATTTAATTATTCAAATAAATCCTTATTTTTCTATCTTTGCTATGGCCATGGAGACATGTCATCTAATTTGCTTTTGAAAAGCCACATGCTTTTATATATATCTAGTAAATGCTTAATGTTTAAGGTTATCAGACCTTCACCAAAAGAAGTAAGAGATTCTAAAACTTCAATAGCAGTATTGAATATCATTGGAAAAGCATGATGTAATCTCATGTTTTCACACATTTAATTCTATCCCCTAAAGAAACTACCACTTGCTCCTAATTTCCAGCTGCCAACATCTACAATTAGAAACTGGCAAAACAATTACCCTAACAGCTGCTAGAAACTTATAGTTTACAACAAAATGTCAAATGTGTTTTTGGATTTGAATTAAAAAAATTCATTTTCATTTCATTTATCACCTAACCTACTCTCCATTAATTAATCACTCTGTTGAATAGTTTCCCAAAGATATCACATTCTATTAGTATTCACCACATTTATTTTTAGTGAAGTGATAACAAGACTACAACAGACATTCGGCTGTAAACACAAGGTGGAATTATGCACTCTGATATCTAGATGACCTCTATGGTTCCCTCTGAATCAGACTCTAGAATTGTAATCAAAGGAATATTCTCCTAGGTCTATAAAAATGATCATTCTTACTCTTGTGACTTTCAATTCTATTAAGCAAAGTTATGAATGCTCCTGTGTCTTTCCCCACTGTAGGAGCTGTTCAAAATGCATTACATAAATTCATTTGAGAAATATTATTGGTCAAGGCAGCAGTCTTTTCTAAAATATTTCTTAAAGCAGTGTCATTTGATCATACAGGTCACAGGAAGTGAGTCATCTTGTCTACAAAAGTGCAGATGAAGTAAGATCACAATATTTTTCTTAGTTGATTTGAGGAGCACAAATTAATGAAAAGGTCTCCAAGATTCTTAGGGTGGTAAATTGCTAATACAGAGATTATTGCTCCTAAAAATGGTATGGGGGAATATGTATCTTAATTCATTAATTTTCTACATTCATCCAACTATCATATTCACTACATAAAATTATTATAATAGAAAGACCAATCTAATTCTGTTTGTCTTTTCTAAAGATAATTAGATTTTATTTAAGAATTCCTTGTACACATTTTTTTAAGCACTATTTGGAATTTCAGTAAATTGAGTTCCATGGAGTTACAGAATATAGCAGGGAAGATAAGGTTATAAATTGTTCAAAGACGGACCGCAGTCCCTCCTCAAATAGACATGCATACACACATGCCTGAAAGTTCAGTTTGTCAGTGAGCAAAGCTGTCTCTAGTGCTTTCTTAAGTATATGAGATATAAAACTTAGCAAGAGGGTCTATTGGTTTGATAGTTATAATTTCTAAAATTAATATGACAGTGAAATTTATATATATTCTAAAGTTACAGGGTTGATCATTTTAAATTGCTATGTTAGTGTGGAATTGTTTTAAAACATTGAATTAGATATTATCATTACCATTACAAAGAACAAGTATAGTTCATAAAGGTCATTGCAATTTCTTCCCTAAAATATCTTCATTATCATAGCATTAAGCATTTTTTTGTGATTCTAATTGGTTTTCTTAAAATAAAGCTTTCACTGATTTTCCAACTAAACCTTAAAGTGTCAATTAGAAAGAAACAAAATAATTGAAGTTTAAATTCACTATCTGTAATGAATGTAACCTTTAATAATAAGTATTCTGTACTTACTTTGTATCCATCTCAATGCATGATAATATGAAGATCTTGGCAAATACTTGCTTGAAATTGAATAAACAGAAAGATGCTATATGGCTATCATACTTCATTTGCACTTCTTCATAATCACCCAATAAAATAATCATAGTCATACCAAAAAAATATTAAAAAGTAAAAATAGTATTAAAAACTTATGCAAATTATAGCAACGGGAGTAGCTGACTACAAAAAAGATGCCCAGGAGAAATTTTAGGTTGAAGAAAATATTCTGTATGATTTTGAGGTGATGGAAATATAACTGTTCTTGTCAAAACCCATAGAATGTTACATAACAGAGAGTGAGGTTTAATGTACATGAACTAAAAAATACAGCAAGTAACTTTGGTAAGTTAAATTTCACAAGAAACGGTTAAGTTAAAAAAAAACTATACACAAACACTGTACTTGAGTTGGAGAATTTTTTTTCCTCATAGGGTATGCACGAGCAATTTTGAAACTGCCTTTTATGTATACCAGAGCCGACTAAATAAGTAAGTGGAGATTGAGAGTGGGGCAGCCACGTTTCTTGCTGTTGAAGTGTTGAAGAAGGATGTTACAGGTAAACAAGCAAGGAGGTCTAGAATGAACCCTGCCCTGCTGGAGTAGAGTTGTTGATGTCCATATTCATTTATCTTTGACCTAACATGGAAATATGGAAAGTTATTGATACACAAGTTTGTGTGTGTGTGTGTGTGTGTGTGTGTGTGTATCTTACTCAGCATTATACTCTGAGAAGGCATAGAGGCAGTGATGTCCAGTATACATGAACATACCCCATGTCCAGATCTTGGTTTCTAAATGTTGTTCTCTAATAAAAGTAACAGGGATCTTTGGAGAAATGACTGATTCTCAGACCAGGGCAGGGCAAGCAAATACATAAAATATCCTTTAGTACCAGATAGTAAGGGATATGCTCAAAAGCAAAAGGATGGGAGATATCAAGGAATATAGAGCCCCATCTGACAGAGCTGGGACAACTTGAGCAATGAAAGGATGTTGCATTAGAGAGTAATCCCAAGCATATACATAAACCCACAATGACACAAATAAGGGATTAAATAAAGAAATGCATGGTTAAAGAAACAAATATTTCTTCAAGAATCCCAAACGATATATATAGATATTGCCCAATATAAGAAGTGAAGCTTCCTTTCCCTCTTTCCATCCAGTGTGCTTTAGGCTTTTTGGTTCATTTTCAAAAAATAGAGTAAGAAAAGAAAAAGCGTACCTTGAGATAACCCAGCAAACTCTACCTTACCAAAGTGATGAAAATTAACATCACTGTGATGCCATGTGGAAATTACATACCTCCTGAAATAAGTGACCCTCCTCTGCTGCACACTCACAAAATCCCCTCACCCCAGTGTGATGGCCAGTTACATGCCAACTTGACTAAAGTACAGTATATAGTTATTCAAATACCAGTCTAGGTGTTGCTGTGAATGTACTTTGTAGATGTGGTTAAACTCCACAATCAGTTGACTCTGAACAAAGGAGTTTATTCTGAAGAATCCAGATGAAAAGAAGTGACATTTCCCTGGCAGGGAAGACATTCTGGAATGCATCTTCAACTCCTGCCTGAAAGTTTCCAGCTTACCTTCCTGGTGGTCTGCCAACAGACTTTGGTCTTACATAACCAGCCCCACAGCTATCTATCTATCTATCAATCATCTAATCATCTATCTTAATTCTGTTTCTCTATTAGATACAAACTCAGATTGGGGAAACCATCTGTAGGATTCCTGACCAATCAATACCAATACCCCCTCAATACTTTCAAAATATTTCGAAAAACAAGCAACAACAAAAAACAAACAAACAAACAAACAAACACAGAAGACAATGTTGTATTCTGTATTGGATCCTATAGTAAAAAGAGAACATTAATGGAAAACAAACAAACCATGAAAATCCAAATAAAAATTGGAGATTAGGAAGATACCAATATTTTTTTCATGTTCCCATTGCT
>JAQQSJ010004067.1:0-10874 GCA_028644305.1 Xerus rutilus
TGTGCCAACCTGACTGGGCTGTGGGGTGCCCAGATCCTTGGGTGTTTCAGTGAAGATATTTTTGGATGGAATAAAAATTTATCTGAGTAGACTGAGAAACCCTTTTCTAATGTGATTGAGCCTCACCCAGTCAGAGAAAGGCCTACCTAGAACAGAAAGGCTGATCACCCCCAGGGAGGAAAATCCTCCTGCCTAACTGAAACATCTCTTCTTCCCAGGTCTCCAGCTTCCTGAAATGTGGACTGGAACTGCACCATCACTGTCTTCCATCTGAGGCCTTCAAGCCCAGAAAACACTGGCTCTCCTGAGCCTCCAGTTTGTGCATTAACTCAACTGACCTAGTAGGGAGTAGTCAGCCTCTAATAGTCATAGGAACTCATTGCTTTTAATAAACATTTGTGTAAACATGCACACACACACACACACACATATATACACACACAGCACACACACCTATCAGCCCTACTTCTCTGGAGAACCTGATTCAGAGACACAACTATCTGCAATGCATACCCTGATGCCACTCCTGTACTTAACAAATGTCTGAAGAAGGGAATCATGGGAAGAACTGAAATCCAGACCTAAAAAGAAGGTATGAAAAATCTAACACATTTTTAATGCCCAGTTATTTAAAAGGACATCTTGGTGCAATAGTAAGTGCCAAAGGAGGAGGAAGAGACAGCCAGAAAAGCAGGAGAGTCATGGACAGCAGCAAGAACACAGCATCTGAACCAAGAAAGGCAAGTCTAAGTTGTGGTTCTTCCATCCACTCAACGAAGAAACTTGGGCTAAGCTTTCACTTTCCGGTAACTCAGTGTCTCCATAGGTAAAATGGGACACCTGGGGTGTGATGGTGGGTGTGGACACACTCACCAGCATCAGGCCTAAATGGAGTAGATTCTCAAGTTTCTTCCTCTGGTCTTTCTGCAGCCTCATCCACGTGACCCTGGCAGTGGATGAGTCCAGGTGACAGTGGGGCAGGCCCCTTGGCCTTGGCTTCCCTGTTACCTTTCCCCCAGGCTTCTGTTTTGAAGATACACACATCATACACACAGCATATCTTACCATCGAATAACATGTGTTATGTGTTGTTCTGCAGGCCAGCCCACTTTGAGTTGAAAATGTCAAACAAGACATTATTCAGAACCTCAGTTGACAACAACTTTCTTCTCCTTCTAGAACTTCTTGACAAACAAGAATTTATTGCAGAATTTCAATCTTTGAAGCCACTCAAGATGAATGTTCTGAATTAAGAATCAAAACAGCCAAGATTCGGAACAAAGAAGGTAAATTGGAAATCAGCATCCGTGCACTGCCATGACAGAGATTAGGGAGTTGACATCCGAAATGTCCTAAGTAATGATCTCAATTTGTATGTGTTGACTACTTCTGAATCTCACTAGAGGGCTAGTTAGTGTTTGGCACTATGTGTGGGATCCACCATTTGCAAGTGAATATCATTGTGGGGTTCATTCAAGTGGGCAGGAGCCACACTTGGATAGACCGAACACACAGGGGGCTTGGGCCCCTTGTGCTGAGCCAACCAGACCTCTCTAGTCTAGGAAGCCAAAATCCCACACTCCTGGGCAGACTTCAGAACTGTCCTCCTGCATCATTCTGTGGGTGATAAAGACACTACATCCCTAACCTTTATATGGCAAAATCTCCCTACGTACAATCTGTCAGAGAGTCCTGCCAATTCTCCCTTCCTGATGCTCAAAGCACTTGCTCTTCTCCTTTTATTTCAAACACTCCATTTCCAAGCCAAGCCTAACACAGGGGTTGTCAAACTCTTTCTATACATACCCAGTGAATAAGTATGTTTTACTTCTTGTGCTGCAGGCCACAACATTCTTCTCACAAGGACTCAACCCAGCCACAGTAGCCTGAAAGCAACCACCAAAATACCTAACAAATGGGCATAGCTGTGTTGCAATAAAACTTTATTTACAAAAACAAGTTGTGGGCCAGATTTGGACAGAGCGTGTGGTCCCAGTTGTTGGGCCCTTGTCCTAGAACATTACCCTGGTCTCCTTGGTTAGCCACCCCCTCCCCATTCTTCCCTGTCCTGATCAGCCTCACTCACAGGTGAGACAATGTTCTGCAATCCTGGTTTCACTACATTTGCAGCTTGAGAATGTACAGAAGCGACTCCATGTACTTCATGTCAACAGACATCTGGTCTATTCCTACTGAGTACATGCCCAGTCTTTGGATGCTGTGCACTGTCACCTCATTTTATTTCATGCAGCACTATAATAAGGTGGTTGTTCTAACTGCTCCTATTGGTCTAATGAAAGAGAGAAAGAGATGGAGATAAACGGAAACATGATTTAACCTGGTTAGTGTCACCCAGCAGCAAACAGCGGCCAGACGTCTTGTACCCAGGCTCACTGGCTCGACATCAGTGGCTCTTTTTGTAGCAAACTAGAAAATCTCTCGATCACCCTCTCCAAAAAGTTCCAATTGAATTCATGGTGGAGGTCGTTCCTGCATTGTTTGCAAGGACTCCAACCAGCCCCAGTAGCCTGAAAGCAACCACAGAAATATCTAACAAATGGCCATGGCTCAATTCTTGAAGCTGTAGTTCTCAGTCTGGGCCACCACTGCAATTGCTTGGGAAACTTAAAAAAAATACTGATGTGCATAGGTCCCACCACAGATAAGGGAGCCCAGACTCTCAGGAGGCGGGGGTCTAACTGTCGTCAGAATATCCTGTGCGACTGAGCCTAAAAAACACAAGTGTGGCAATTCTGCAGATTTGCCAACTTAGGTGCAAAGGAGATCTGAGTACTGACACACCAAACTGCTGTACTGCTTTCACCTCGGGTCCCAGTTCAGCAGCTACCAGTGTGTGAGACCTTCTGGATTTCCTAGTATGCTAGCTCCTCCAGGCTTAGAAACTTTTTGCCCCCACCTCAGCACCTCCCAATCTTCCTCCTTCCTGGATGAGAATTTCTTTTCAAAGCAGAGCCCTATTCCTCCTCCAGCTGCTTGACCATCCAGGGGCCTTGGTTCCAGGCTCCCTCCCTTGACCAGCCATCGGTTACTATATTCTGCTGCATTTCCCATAAAGCTGTGTTCACAAAGTATTTTGTAATTTTTTAAGCACAATACCCTTCATTTAACATAAAAATTTCACACCCTCCATCAATGCCATTTGAAACTTCAAAATCAATTACGTATGGCAGCCCAAGTGATTTTTAAAAAATTTAGACAACTCACTTTGATCTTAAAAGTTGTACATTTAATGATTTTTTTTTTAAATTGTGATCACTGGTTGTCCACAGGAGGATGCCAGCACGTCACCAGTGTTTATAGTCTCAGCAGTTCATAGGTCAGAGCAAGACACGAGTCTAGGCTGAGCCATTCTCTCAAGTTCCAGTCATGTGGACTCCGATTTGTTGTGGGAAGAATAATTTCAAGAGACTGTTGTGGAGTGGACAGAGTATGTTTCACCCAAAGATTCCCTGAAGCCATTTTCTGGAAGTTATCTTTGGCAACCCAAGTGAACTCCAATTCCAGCAAGGGCCTTGGAGACCTTCTGGCAAAGACAGAATGGCTATAGGAAGAGTTCCTCACAAGGTTCCAGAAAGAATTTGCAACCACAGTGCTGGAGACTGTAGCCTGGATTCATTTCACTGTGATCGCTAGGACTTTTTTCCCTCTATGAAATGATTTTCAAGAACCTCTTCTCTTATCAACAGGTTCATTAAGTGGAGAAAACGAAGACATCTTTAGCACAAATTTGCCGTGCGCATAGCTGGGTTTCAGCGACAACTGCTTAAAGTGTGTGTTAATGAGCAATGATGTCAGTTTTGCCCCTGAAACTTCCGGTTCAATGATTTCAAAGCTTTCTGTATTTTCTATCCAGCTTGCTAAGTTCTGGAAGTTTGAGACAGTTGTTCTTTGAACTGCTCAGAGTGAGGCAAGCAGAAGTTTTCTGTTTCTAAATCTGTTTTTAAATCTAAATAATCTTTCTCATTGATGTCTAAGGCGTGTTAAGTATGGACTTCCTGTTAGTCAGGTGAGTGTTCAGATCAATGCCAAACAAGGCCAAGGCTGAGGAACACAGCGCTCTGGTTCCCACGGGACAGAACCACTTGACAGCTGCGCAGTGGCTTCCCTTAGGCAGAGGTGGTTCAGAAAACAGCAATTGGGAGGTAGTGAGAAGAGGAAGGCCTGGAATCAGAAAGCAGATGTGCACTCAGGATCCTGAAAACCGACCAGTGAGCAGATCTTAAATTCACATTCCACTCATCTCTGGTTGCCCTCTGCCTCCACTGAGACCGTTTATTTCCATCCCTTGTGACCCAGCCTCACAGACTCCACCAGCATTAGCAGTGGTCACCAAAGCTTGAGGTGAGGAAGCAGCTCTCTCCAGCCACAGGGGTTTTGTTTTATTTTACATATTTTTAGTTGTAAACACATATAATAATACCTTTTTTAAAAAATTTGTTTTGTTTAATATTTTTTTAGATGTTGATGGACCTTTATTTTATTCATTTATTTATATGCAGTGCTGAGGATTGAACCCAGGGCCTCACACATGCTAGGCAAGCGCTCTACCATTGAGCCACAACCCCAGCCCCCGACAAAATACCTTTTTGAGCTCTGTTTCATATATATGCAAAAATTGGACACAGTCCCCATAGTGGATAGGTGATCAAAAATAAATACTAAACAAGAACGGCGACTTTAACCTCTGCAAAGCATGAACAGTATCCTCACCTCAGTGGTCAATGTGGTTCAGGACTAGAGAAACAGACACAGACAAGGTTTAGACTTTCTGCTAAATTTTCTTTTGAGCAGCATTCAATACGAAAGATTTCATAAGCATCTACTAATTTTTAAGTCTTTGCAATAAATGTGTTATTTTCTATGAAATATTCATAGCCATTTTAAAATCATAATACTATGCTCCAAGAGTGGTAAATCAGATGCGCTGCAGAGAGTCATATTTTACAATAAAAATGCATAATGAGGGTTTGGGGTTTTTTTTGTTTTGTTTTGTTTTGTTTTTTGGTAGCTAAAATCTTGTACAAATTAAGATAGCCACACGGGCTGATTCTTGAGAAAGGTTTTATTTATTTTTTTGTTTGTTTATTGTTGAAGTACTAGGGATTGAATCTACGGGTACTCTACCACTGAACTGTATCTCCAGATCTTTTTATTTTTATTTGCTTTAATTTTGGATAATGTCTCCCTAAGTTGCTGAGGCTGGTTTTAAACTTATGATCTTCCTGCCTCAGCCTCCAGAGCTGCTGGGATGATAGGTGTGTACCACCACATGCTGCAAAGGTTTTTAATTTAATTTTACATTAATCAGAGTTACCTCGAACCAGACTGTGGTCCTTCCAGGACTTTTGGTTTCTGTGAGGGCTGACTTGATGTGTTCCATCTTCCTCTGCCACATCTTATTTCCTCTATCGTCAACTGGCTTTTAGATAAGGTCACACAAACTCTCATTTCTTTCTTGGCCTTCTGTGGACACCATGTTTGCAGGAAACCCTTCACCAGGAGGGTCTGAATCTGACCTGCAGTGTTCACTGTGGGGTTAGCCCCTGAGGTACTGAAAGGAAAGGGCTAGCAAGGAGACTAACAGAAAGAGCCAGTTATCAAAGACAGCTAGGGCTCTTGATTTGCATTTCTTGCCATTAGCAATGGAGAGGCCTCTGTAGCTACAACACATGGATTCATTCCCATTTCAAAAAGAAACAGAAGCAAGCGTTTTTTGTGAAAAGTGTCCCATTCCTCCCATAGCTTCCTCCTGCTACAAACTGTCCTGTCACCTAAATCAATGTTATCATGCCCAGCTCAATTGTAAATTAAAAACAAGGGAAAACAAGCAAAAGCCTGCAGGGACATGCCCTTGCCTCTGTAAATGTCTGTCCTCCTTTTTCGAGTCTTCTTCCCCTTTTCACAGTCTCCAGCCCTTTATCAGTCTGACTTACATTAAAGCTATATTCCGATTCCCACAAATATCAACATTGGAGAGAGAGAGAGAGAGAGAAAGAGAGAGGGAGGGAGAAGGGGAATAAAAAAAATAGTATAACCTTTTTTTTTTTCCTACAACTCCAAACTACCCCTCAGGAGGAAATAAGAAATGAAGAATGTGGTTTTATTGGAATAGACTTCAGGGAAAAGAGGATAGAAGATTTTATCAGGAGTTCAGTTCGACAAAAATAATGCTTTATCAGGATGGGCACTTGGCAAAGATAACACATTACCCAGAGCAAGATAGATGTTTGGGTAAAATGCTGTGCTAATACCTATTAAGCTCAAACCTTGCCATCTCCACTTTCAACAAATTGTTATTTTCTTCCAAGTCCTACTTCTGGGATTTTTTTTTTTTTTTTTTTTTTTTTTAATAAGGTGCTTTCAAAAGCCTTGCAAAAGCAAGAATAAACTAAGGGGACTTGACTCAGCTCAGCTGTGAGGTGAAGCCGAGTCTCTTCTGTAAGTAAGAGAAGGCCTAGACTTACTCTGCCAGACACAGGGAACCAGAGAGAAGCCTTTGATAGTTCAGCCTCCAGGACAGGATCTCAATTCCTGGTCCTAAAGAGAAGAGGCCTTGCAGGGCAGAGAGCCACCAGAGACCCGGTTGGGATGTGAATGATGGGGGAGATCTGTCAAAAGGAGGTCCTGGCTCAAGACTTCCTGGACTTTGTGGAATTGCTGTGGAAACCTCGGGCACTTCATGATTCCATCTTCGGGCTCTGAAGAGACCTTAGGGAACCAAGGACCTTCACCATCAAGGGCTTCTGGAGCCCCTGCACATACAAGCCAATGCTAACTTCCTGCCAGCAGAAATGAGCATGCAGAATTTGTGCTATTTCCTTTGCAGTCTAGCCACTTGGTAAACTACCAGTGCCCTTCCAACACTGGCTCAAGAATTCCTCCTAGGAACTCTTCCTCCACCTTCCCACAGTAAGTGGGCTCCTGCATTCCTCTTACTGTCCCTGGATTTCCACAGTCCAAGTTAAGGTGGTGGCTCTTACTGCATATGCAATGGCGGTTTCTGCAGCTTGCCTCACACGGTGACTATTTCCTCAACACATATTAACTGGACACCTGTTGGGTGTCCCCTGCACCAGTGAAGGCCAGGACCATGTTCAGCAAATGGTATCAATGTGTACAGGTCAAAGAAACAGGCTTGTTCTTGAATTCTTTTCTTCATGTCTCAAATGCAGTGCATCAGGAGTTGATTGATGGTGGCCCAGCCTTCAAAGTATACCCTGAATACAAACACTTTCTGCCACGACCACCCCACTTCCAGCCTGACCACTTCTGACCCAGAAGCATAACAGTGACCTAAGCTGTCACTTGGCTTCAGTTCTACTCACCATGCACAGCCAGATGATGTCTAACAATGGTTATCACATCAGATCACATCACATCACATCACTTTCCTGCCCAGGCCTCCCCTCCTAGGGCTGTCCGTCAAACTGAAAGCCAAACCAAATACCTTAGAGTAGATTATGAGGTACTACTTTATGCCTCTAAATAGTTCCTTCCAGGAAAAGAAAGTTGCAGCCCCAGGTACCAAGTGGGCACACCTCTCACCACACTCACAAGATAGGCAGGAAACAGAAGAGCATCCAGCAGAATTGGGACAGTAAGGAGCTTCTGATAAAATGATGAACACCAAGAGAACCTCAATGAAATGTTCCAATAGCCCACTGAATTCTACCCAGGCTCAGTCAGAAGCAGCGAGCTGATGAACAGGACCAGGTACTCTATTAGATGCCCCAGAGGGAAGCATGGATGCAGAGGATGGAAAGAAGACTTAAGGATGCAAGTGCCTGACATCTTGATTGGGCCATCCTGGGCACCCTGCCTGGGAGTCCCACTGTGTCCTTTTAAGAGGACTCCATCCAGGCCCCAGTGGTTTTGCTGCAGGAAGCTGAGCGAAGGAGACCATCATTCCTAGAGCTGTATGCAGTCTTGCTCCTGCAAAGACAGATAGGTCACTTTTGCCTTCTATGGTGTATAAAACAGAAAGGAAGTGGGGCAGGGGGAAGAGGTACAGGAGAGAATAAAAGGGGTCAGGGAGACCCGGCTGCCAGACTCTGGCCAGACAGGAGAAGTACAGAATGAAGAGAATCAGAAATCTTTGTCTGCAATCATCACAGTCTGCAAATGGAGCCTGCAAATGGTTAACTCAGTTTCTCTCCCTCTGAGTAGCTTCAGCTGCTCATCAATAGACTCTCCAGCTGATAATTATTAAGTGAAACTTGGGGCTGGTATTTGCATATGTAAAGCACACTTCCCTCCAAAGCCACAATGGGAGGGAGAATGCACTTCCTGATTGTGCAGAACTGGGGAGGTGTGGGTGGGGTGGGCTCCAGCCTGATTTGCATGTGTTTCTTCATGCTAATCAAGCCAGATATTCAGCTGAAATAATCCCCACATCCCAAAATATGCCATTTGTCAAAATCCAGAGCTCACATAAGAGACCTCTCTCCAGATCTGAGAAGGATGTGTTCTACCACAATAAGCATCCATAAGGGTTATGATTACCCAGCCTGGCGCCATGGAGGGGGCACATACACGCGCACACACACCTGTCTACGCACACACCTGGCTTGTTTCACTGCCTGATGGAACAGCTATGGTTTGCTCCAGAAAGACGGCTGCTAACCCCTCACACTTTTTAATCTTTGCCCCTGTCAATGAAAATGCTTCAGTCCCCAAGAACAAGTGAGAAAAACATACCAAGAGCATCAAATTCTAAGTATCTGATGACCTGTCTCTGTTTTGACATTTATCTTGGCTTGTGAGCAGCAAAGGATCTGAACAACCTGTCTGTCCTCCTTGCATGGGAAAGTGTGCCATGGCACAGAAAAGCCTTTATGTCGGGAAGATAAGGAGGATGCTGTCCTCAACAGGGCTAGAAAAACCAGACTTCAGAACACCAAGGTCAGAGGCAGGCACTTCAGGCTGAGGGTAATAAGAAAGCCTCAAAGAGGTGTCTAAAATTAAGCCTATGACATTCTGAAGACAGAAAGAGACAATTAAAAAAAGGGATAATGTAAATTGTGAATGCTGGACCTCTTTATCCTTGGCCAAGTATGTGATCCTCCTGGTGCCTCGTGGTTCACCAAAAAGAGCTCTCGTATGGTATCACCAGGCTATCTGCAAGCTATGCACACTGTATTCCAGTTTTTTAGCATATGAACATGCATTCATTTGACAATCTTTTGATGTGGGGACAGGTCCAATCTATAAGGACATGCCAAAGATCTAAAATTTGAAATCGCTTTCATTACATAAACCACAAAGAAATCACCAAACACATTCAGCTTCAGTTTCTTTAAACTGGAGAGTAAACGTAAAAGACATTTTTGAACTAATCAGGGAACAGAATTCCTTTCGTATTTTTATCTTTACCCCCATTTTTTTTTTTTCAGTTGTCTTGCTTACATTTTCATTTGACAGCTGTTTTTAAGGCAATTTGCCTTTTGGCTGTTGTTCCAAAATATACAACTTGTTTTTTTTTTTATAGAAATGTTTCTTCTTGTGCTCATATTTCACTGCTCTAAGTAATAATGAAATTATATTACTTAATTACATGGTAAAGATATAGCACATCAGGCTTGAGAGTATATTAAAATGTCTTTTGCTGAACACACAATTTCACTGGTGGGATTGGCAATGCCAAGTGGCACTAAAAAGGAGACTCTGAGTTAGGATATCCCACTGACTGAAGGCAACAAACAGTACTTTGACAGAGTCAAAGTGTCCCTGATTATTGCATGTGGTTGGTTGGTTGGTTGGGGTGCCAGGGATTAAACCCAGGGCCTCTTTAGCAATGAGCTATATCACTGCCATTTTTATTTATTTATTTTTATTCTTTTGAGACAGAGTCTTGCAAAGTTGCTGAGGGTCTCGCTAAGTTGCAGAGGCTGGTCTTGAATTTGCAACCCTCCTGCTTAGCCTCTTGAGTTGCTGGGATTACAGTGTTAAGAATCTTTTACTGAGCACTTCCCCTGTGGTATTATTGGCACAAACAACTGAGATAATGCACAGGAGGCACTCAGCTTCCCAAACTAGGAATGTAGTAAGGACTTGGCAAAAGTTACGAGTATTTATCTTACTGGATTGTTCAAGTCACTTTTTGTGTAAACCCTATGTCCTGGCTATGAAATAAGTGCCCCTGTGCAAAAGTAAAACCCTTTGCCTGGCAGAACACTATGAGATCATTCTGGAGCATCTGGGGCTAAGCTAGTGAGTGCATTGATCTCTCAGTCAATTGGTGCAGAGAAGAGCCTGGGTTGTACCCACTTTACATAATGCAAGTGAGGCCCAGAGACCCACAGGCTTTTCCCTGAGGTCTTGGGAATGTTGGGAACAGAACTCAAAAGAACCAAATTCCACTCCCATGCCTGTTCCTGAAATTGCTCCTAGGATGTTCTGCTGCTGCCAATCACCTTTCAAACTGGAGTAGTATACATGGTTAATGAAGTGAAGGGATCCACAGGAACAGATCTTCCCTTGCGAAGAAGAGCGGTAAAGACAGAACAGGTTTGAAGCAGCTGACAAGACCCTTCAGCAGGTCTCTATCCCTCCAAGGGAGACATGTCAGCCCACCTGGAGTTCTGGGGCCACAGGCTGCCTTACTGATGACTTTCAGGTGTACACATGTATAGCACAGGTGAAAACAGAGTCCCCTTGCAATAACTGAACTGTTGGGAGGCAGGTACAGAAGGGTCCTCAACTGTGTGGACCTTTAGTACGTAATTTTACAACCCCTAAGCCTCAATGAATTAGGAAAAAACTTTTTTTTTTTTTTATTTAGGCTTATTTGTTAACAGTGTAAATTGATTCATTGTACATAGATAGAGGATAACATATCAATTCTCTAGTTGTAA
>JAQQSJ010004068.1:0-10874 GCA_028644305.1 Xerus rutilus
AGGCTTTGTTAAAGAGCCCCTGGGACAGTCATTGCCTTCCTTAATGCTCCAGATCAGCATCTGTCACAGGATCACAATGCCAATCTCCTTCCTGTGTGAGGAGGCAGGAGAGACCTTTGGACATCCACACCTCTGCCATGTTGGGAGGCCCTTGCCCCTCTGGGGACCCGGCTCAACATGGAAGCCCTGCTCTGTGTGATCCGAGAGGCTTCTCCCTCTGAGGTCTGTGAGTCTCTGGTCGCACTGGGCTAGTGTGGCTTCCCAAGCAGATTGGCTTTGCTCTGTATTCTTGGCCTGACTCCCTGGTGTCTCACTGTGGGCAGAGCCAGCCCTTCACCCACTGATCTGCTCAAAATGCTAATCAAAGTATTAGTGCCCATGATCATCTCTCTCGGAACAATGTCCAGAAACATCTCTCTCCTTCTGGGTCTTCGGAGAGTCCAAATCTGAACTCATTTCATCAAGGCCAAATGTCAATCATAAGAAGAAATCTATATGAAATTTTAATTGCAAGATGTTCGGTGCAAATTTAATGAGCAAAATAAGAGATCTGAGAATTCCTGCGTTCTCGGTTCATGCATAATGTTGACTTAAATTGGCTCTCCGGAGGTGGAGGGAAGTGGGTCTTTAGAATTTACACATCGAGAGAGCAAATGGAGTGGACCCTGAAGGTTAAGGTCATAAATCAGAATCATTTAACTGGCTTTGAGTGATTGCTCCAGACTGTAATGGCAAGGAGAGCCGTCTCTAGCCCCAAGTGATTGCTCTGCGTCCAATTATTGAAATGCTGCTCAATATTCATAAATCAGCAGCCATTAATCCCCCAAATAGGACCTGTCGGCTTTCTAAATAAATTTCCAACCTGCTAATGGAGATTCAAAGAGGCTGATGGGCAGCAGCTTAAAATTGAAACAAACGAGAGCATCCCTTCGGCCGACTTGGAATCGTGTCTTCTTGGATCGTGAAGTCACTTTGGGGTAAAGATGTCCCAGCAGAAACTGCTCTTTACAAAAGAGGCCCCCTGGGCCCCTGGCGGCTTCTCCCAACACTAGCGGTTTCTGTGGACAACAGCCTTGATGTTCACGTTTCAATCTCTGAAATTTTGCTTGGGACCAAATCCAATGAGTTAAAAGCTTCCATTCAATTTCTTACTCATCCCTGTTTACCGACAGTAATTGGAAAATAAGTGCCCAGCCCAAGGAGAGGCCGTGGCATTTACTGGATGGCGAGGGACCAGGCAGGGGAAGGAAATTGTAATTGGCACGTCCGTCGCTGGGGTGACAAATTGGGGAAGGAATTGAGAAATGAAAATGAACATGAACTCGGAGGGACGTGAGACCAGAAAGCGATTTCCTTACCGCAGACGCTTCAAACCTAGCTTCGTTCTCCCTTTGTCTTGTCTCTGGGTTGGATTCATAAATTATATATGATGGTGACCAGGCTTCTGGGTAGGGGCATCGTGTTGACTCAAATAATAGATGCCCCTCTGCAAACCCTGCATTCTCCATCTGGCAGAAAATGAGATTTACGCGTGGGTGTCTGGGAAAAGTCCTGGGTAGAGTCCTCTCTTGTCTGTGTTCACCTTGAAAAAAAATGGAGCCCTGGAAGGGAAATAGAAAAATAGAAGTTGCTTTCAGGTGAAATCGCTCAGACTAGCAGCACAGACTCCTTGAGTCCCTAATTGATTGGAATGGAAACCAACGGCTGGCTGCAAAATCGCCCCTCCCTCTCCATCCGGCGAGGAGCCTGAGGGGCAGAGAAGAAAGAAGATCTGCCCTGGGGTCGGGGGGACAGGTCCAGCAATGAAGTCCAGGCCACCTGCCCTGTGAAGGAGCAGGCATTGACACCATCTTTTGGAGGGAGGGGAAATGGAGACACCCGCACCCAGAAGCCACTGGGCAACCTGGGTGAAAAATGGCAAAAATGTCCGCATCCCTCACTCCTTGGAGATGGACTCCATTTACCTGGGCATGAATTCTTGCTTTGACTCACTCACCCCAAAGAAAGACGTTGACACATAAGGTCTTATTTTTAGTGCATTTGGAATGAAGCCTAAGTCCAGAGCAGAGGGGTAGGTAAGGGAGCTCTGGGCTCATGGGCTATCAAGGCGCCATTTGATGTAGGGCTCTGGAGAGTCGGTGCCGACCCCAGGGAAACGTTTACCGTGAGTGCAAAAAGCAGCCTCCAGATATGGGCACCCAGTTGTTCACAGCTACGTTGAAGATGAACAGCTGGATCACACTGGGCAGAAGCGACCATTTCCTCTGGGGATAAAGTCTCTAACATTCTGGTGGATGGGTTCTGTTGTTGAGGTTGCTACCTGGGAAAACGTACTTCCAACCTGACTTATATGCTTCAGTTACAAGAAGAGAACACACCAGCTGTGAGAAGTTTTTGTTGAGTATCCATAAAATCTATTTTCCAAAAATACTTTAAATGGCAAAATTGATTTAACAACATGACAATGGATAGAAAAAAGGGGATAACAGAGAAAGGGGGGCTCATACTGCATCTCACCCTCCCAAAGAAAAGCGACAAGACCAAGGACGACCGCTGGTCATGAAGTGCTTTGACCCAGTGGGTTTTCTGGGCTGTGAGCCGTCCGCCACATTACAGCCAACATGGTCCCTTCCCCACCTCTGTTGTGGACACTTTCTTGCAGAATGGAGGCAAGCGTCATCAGTGACCAAATACAACTTGTGCTTATCATCTCCAAATCTGTTTTCTTCTCCACTTGCTCAAACCGCTGCAGCTACAGGGAATGCCTGACCCTGATCTTGGCTTCCTGATGAACTCCTCTTCGTCCATCAGAACCCCACTCAAATAGCCCCTCCTCTGTGATGCTCTTGCTTACCTCCTCCAGCCGAGCGAATGGGTTTCCCTTCACATTCTCGTGACCCTCTTGCTCACTGTTCTATGCGACACCAACGTCCTGCATTATATTTATGTGACTTGTTTCCTCCACTGGACTGTAGACTCTAGGACTTAGGAATCACATAGGACATTCCCTTGTGTCCCTTGTGTCCCCAGCGCATAGCACCGTCCCCAGCTCGTCACAGGTACACAAAGACGGTTCACTTAATTTTTTCGTCTATGCTTTTCTGACCTGCCCAATTAATGTGAAACTTCTAGAGTATGTTTTGTGCCTGTTCTAACCACGGAAGCCCAGCGTGTCCATAGGACTGGGGAAGTGTGGAAACGGAAGAAATGAAGCAAAGCTCGCTTGTGAGTCTGGGGCCCAGAGCTGACCTCGCCGGCCGGCGTTCCCCTCCACGGCCTTTACTGAGGTGCTGCATTTCTACGTCACGGTGGATGCTTGGTTGCAGGATTGTGCGTCTGCACGACGGGGCCATATCATCCCGCTGATGCCTTAGGCCTGTTTCTGAGCGTGGGAACCTAGCCACACGGACACGTCCCTTAAGACAGAGTGCACGGTGCTTGCCTTCTGCCCTCGTTGCACGGTATGCAAGAAGGCGGTAGCGTGGTGTGCCGTCGCAGGCTATTCGTGGACAGCACTTGACCCCATCTTTGATTATTATAGCCTAAGTTACCTCAGGCTAGTTCTGATCTTTTTTTTCTTTCTTTCTTCTTTATTTGCTTCAGCAAAAATGGGTCCCCAGGCCCCATGCTGGAGGATCTCCTGCTCTGCCCAGCTCTGGTCATTTGCATAGGACAAATATCCAGATGGCTTTTACTCAGTTTTCTGAGATCTCTTACCCTGTTCCCTGTTGGTCCCTGCTGATGTCACTGTTACAGAGCCCCCCCACCCTCACCAATTTCTTAAAGGACTGTGTACACTTTTTATGAGTCAGTATAGCATCTCATTTTAGAAAGAGTTCAGCAGGAGGCCAAAGAATCTGTCTTCCGGTGGAAAACAGCAAGGTCAGGGTGGAGATGGATGGCATCTGCGGAAGCTCCCTTCCTGGCCCTCCTTCCTGTTGAAAGTCCCCTGTCCCAGCACTCTCTTCCTGTTGTAGTAGATCATTTCAGGACAGGTCTGCTGTGAGCCACAACTAAAAGTTCTTGGTGACCGAAGGACTGAAAAGTCTTAGAATCCCCCTTTATAGACACATACTTTTTTTGGCTGCAGAAGTAAAGGCAAACACAGAAAGCTATGAAAATACAGTGAAAGACATTGATAATCAAACCGCGGACAGACGCTAGGGTCTATATTTGGGGGCACAACTTTCATGACCAGCCCTACGCTCCAAACCAGAGACCACCTGTGGAGCCTGAGTGTGTTCCCGCTACAGAAGCCCTGAGTTCAGAGCTACCGAGTCCAGGTCCCGGCTCCGCCCTAGACTGCTGTGATGTCCAGGCCAATCACTCACCGTTTCTGTTGGTAAATTTTGTAATCTGTGAAAAGCATGAGCTGGTTTTATCATTTCAAAAGGCTTTCAGCCCTAAAAATGCGATCAATTCATAACAGTTTGGTTGTGGTAGGAATCTGATTCATGCTCCATAGGATACGCACGCCAAATTGAGCCTACAGTTTCAGGAACAAGGAGATCTCTCAACCACGTCATGTGCCCACTTCTTATAGACCTCCAGCCACCCCTCTTGATCCCCAGGGTCTGTCTACACAGGCAGGACCTGCTTCTCTTCCAAGGCCCTCATGTTGCTGGGCCTCTGTGCCTTTGCCTCCTCTGAGGCCCTCCTGCCCCTCCTCCTGGATGCCCTCTCCTGCCCTGTCCACAGCAGGATGCTGCTCAGACGGCACCCTCCTCCGGGGAGCCTTCTTTGCTTTCCCGAGGCACAGCTCGTTGCTGACTCTTCAGTGTTCTGACCCTGTGTTAGTTGGCTTCTCATGACTCTGACCAAAATAGCCGAGAAGAAGAACCTAGAGGAGCAAAGGTGGATTTTGAGCTCATGGTTTCAGAGATGCAGTCTGTGGTCGGCTGCTGGCATTGCCCTGGGCCTGAGGCGAGGCAGGTCATCACGGTGCAAGAGCAGGTGGAGCAGTGCCGCGTACCTCCTGCAGGCTGAGAACCAGAGAGAGAGGAAGGCCACAGAGATGTCCCCTTCCAGGGCAGCCCCCAGGGACCCCTTCCTCCAGCCGTCCCACCTGCCTGCAGTGACCACCCCGCCAGTCCACTTGGACTAGGATGGACGGATGAGGTCTCGGTCCATAAGTCAGCCATTTTTCCTCCAGCACTAACAGCAGCTTTTGAGGGGCACCTTATATTCAAACCATAACAGACGACACTCGGAAAAATGGTTCTAATAAGCTCCACTGAGTACCTACGACTCTCCTGAGCCTCTCCGTCTCCAAATCTCTAGGGACAACATGGTTGAACTTTGCAATCCCAGGACCAAAGTCAGAGCAGACCTGGGGGAAGAGCCGAGTGTTTCATTTTGTAATTCTGCAAGACAAAGTGTGGTGGAAATAGGACATGGTGACGCAGCCTGCTTTTCCTCAGCAGAAGCCGAGGAGATGGTGTCCAAAGGAAGCCTTAGCTGCCCTCAGGCCCCAGATGGTGGAACAGGGAGTGGTGATATCCTTGTGCAGGACAGGAAGCCTGTGGAAACCTGAAAGGGGAGCGGGGTACCTGGGTGGAGAAGTGGAGGCCAGTGTCCCATCCAGCAGAGGGCATTGCCCCTGGCGTGAGCTGAGGCCCCCGGCTTGAGCCAGGACCTCGGGGCTCGGCGTGGTCACAGCCCAAACACTGACTTTCTCACTCATCTGCAGGACACAGGCCGTATCTTCAGGCTTCACGCGTGGGATCGATCTGACATTGAGTTTCTTGTTTTCAACTCCATTTCATAAAGCCCATGTTGAATTGATGCGGTTGCCTGTAGCGATATTTTCTGAGCAAGCGGCCCATTATTAGACGGACTTCATCCTATGAAAGACGGGTTCCCAGACTCCAAGAGGCCTTGCCTCGGTGGGACAGAAGCCGGAGACCAAAGAGGAGGAGGCCCCACCTGCCATGAGCCATGTCCCCTCCCATACTTTGACAGGCTCTTGGCCTCAATATCCTGTCCCCATGATCCCACTGGCCTGGCCAGGGACCCCTCTGACCACCCCAGCACTCAGATTCCCAACAAGAGTGCAGCGTTGGGTCCTGGGGCCTCGGTCCCCAAGGCCCAGCCCTGCTCAGGCTGGTGGGTGCCATGTGTCACACGTAGGACACTGTCCTTCACATGTCATTCCTCAACCCTCCCCCTTTTTTTTTGGTATTGTGCCCACTTGTGCCTGAGCTCTAAGTGGCCAGCACTGGAATAATCGGTCTCTTTAGTCTGGGGGTCCTAGGCGAGGCCAAGCGACTCACCCGTACGTCTTAGCATTCATACATTGATTCCTATTTTAGTCAGCTTTTTGGTTGGTGCGAGCAGAAGACTCCATAGTTCTGGGCCCCAGGTGAGGTAGAACATCATGGTGAAAGGGTGTAGAGGAGGACAGCAGCTCAGGGCATGGCCACCAGGGAGCAGAGAGAGCTCTGCTCACCAGGGACAAAATATAAACCCCGAAGGCACACCCCCAGAGACCCTCCAGCCAGGTTCCACCCAGTTAATCCATATCAGTGGATTAATCCACCGTTTAGGTTACAGCTCTCATAATCTAGTCATTTCACCTCGGAACATTCTAGCTTTGCGTCACACACGAGCTTTTAGGGGACACCTCATGCCCAAACCATAACAGTCCCATTCCTATTGACTGAACTCTTACCATGTAAACAGTGCAATATTCGACAAGGAAAATTCAGCAGTGAATAAGAGGTTTTGACCACAAGGGAGAGACGACGAAGAAAGCTCTCAAACAATTTATTGTACAATTAATCATGTGACTCCTGGGGGGCAACGGGAATCTATTCCAGGAGGCTGGGGGTAGTGGCTGCATGGCTCAGACTCTTCTTAGCTATAGGACCCGTGGAATATTCTGTGGCTTCTCTAAAACTCCATATTTTCCCTGGTAAAGGCATTCTCAGCGATCGCGTCCATGGTGAAGGTCGTCTTGAGCACTGACGGGGAGCTTTCCACCTAGCATTCTGTATGGTGCCTTTAGTTAGCAGCTACTTAGTAACTGTGAACAGTTATTAAAACCTGTTAGTGAGGAGTCTGTTTAGACCCCAAACAATATCAAGTAGAAGTTCTGGGACCACCATGGCAGAGGCTGTGGGCAGGTGGCTCCTATTGGGTCCTGGATCTCTGTGCCTGCTCCTCATCCTAGAGCACAGTGCCCTGGGACTGGCTTCCTTCAGCCTTTGCTGGGGAGTGTGCGCCACTTGTGAGCATCGCCCAGGTTAAGACATTGGAGGGTCCCCCTTAATCCCATGTGGGTGTTGGGCACTTTTTGATGAGGAGACTCGGGACGCATGCTTGGCTTGCTGCCCCAAGTGTGGAGCAGGAAGGTGTGAGGGACCTTAGGAAGTGTCCCCAGAGATCAAGGATTGCAGGCTGCAGCTGAGAAGCTGCCATCCACGAGCCCTTGAACATGGTGTGCGCTCCCCACGGCCACCGGACTCTGAGTGGATGGAGTGGAGGTGACTGGGAAGGATCTGAAGCAGGAGGACTGGCCGGGGCCACTAGATGCCCAGGAAAGAAGGCCAGAGTTGTTCTGCTTTAGCTCTGCAAGGTCCCCAGATGCTCACGTGTCAGGCAGTGTGAGAGGATCCAGGGCTCTGACTTCATCAGTGGTTTAATCCACTGGATGGATTAATCATTTGAACAGACCTCCTGGGAAATGGGAAAGAGCTAGGCTGGTGGAATGTGACTAGAGGAAGGAGGTCACTGGGGGCCATGACCTTGGGGACTGTATCTGTCCCGGGCCCTTACCTGTCCCTGCTCCCCAGCAGCCGTGTGCTGAGCAGCTGTGTCCCTCCATGCCCTTCTGCCATCATGTTTCTGCCTGGAGTTGGCCAAGCATAGACTGAACCTCTGAACTCATGAGTGAAAATAAAAATTTCCTTCCTAAAGTTTTTTGTGTCAGATGTTTTGGTGGCTGTGGTGACAAGCTGAAGGTTGTCCCAACAGAACAATCGTGCAGGGCAAACAAGAGGCTGTGTTAGGGAAGTGCATGGCGTACACCAGCAAAGGAGAGACCATGGAGGTCACCGGAGCTCTGAGAACCTACACAAGTGGCCACTGGAAGAGCCTCAGTGGTGACAGAAGGCACAGCCGGGAGCATTCCTGCAGCCCCTGAGTGGCTCTGGAGCCTGCTCTCTGTGTCCTCCAGCATACAGCTCCGGGCCTGGGAGTGGGTCCCCTGTCCATTCACACTGCCTTTGTTCCACTTACCCTGTCCCTTGGGGCTCCTGCAGTAGGCCACACCACTTTTAGACCAGGTGGGCCAGATCCCCTGCATCTCAGGGGGTCTCATGCGTTGGAGTGAGTGCCCACCTTGGAATTACTTGTCTACCTGGAGATGCCTTGCGCCCAGACCTGTCTCAGGAAGCCTGGCCACTGCAAACCCCTCACTGGACATTACCCAGGTTTCCTTTCTGCTGCTGGGTCTGGCCAGGGCCAGCAGTGTATGCAAATGGGACACCCGGGTTGTGACTAGGCCCTGCATGGACCCCAGACCCAGTTCCTCCAGGGGGATGCTTTCTCACCCTCTGCCTCACACAAAGGGTTGACCAGACGCCTGGAGAAAGCTCTGAGGATCATTTCTAGGATGTCACCCTGGGACCCCATGGCCAGATCCCTTAGCAAGCTTGCCCTTGTGGGTAGGTGCGGGGTTTCTTTCATGAGACTGCACAAGGTCGAGCTGTGAACTTGGGGCTCAGTGGTGATTGAGGTGACTCTCACTCATATCTAACAAAGAAAGAGTGGAGCTCAGGGCTCTGGGCTGCCAGAGATCCAGCCCCAGCCCTGGGCTTGAGCCCCACGTGCGGGCCCACGCAGGGATGCTCGTTTGCTTTGTTCTGAATGTGGCTCCACGTTTGGCCCTCAGCACCCATAGGTGGGGGTGAGCCGGTGTCCTGCATGTTCCTGCTGCTGGAACCCAGGGCTCTGCACAAGGAGTCCCTCTTCTGGGCCTGTGTCCCCCACACCCAGAGGGTCCTGAGATTGGATCATGGTAGCGGTGGCCCATGGCAGCCTGTCAGAGCTGTGCCCTCTCCTTGTCCTGCTGCTTTGGACCTGGAGGGATGAGAAGTGAAGCTGGTGAGGAGAGGAGGAGGTGGAAGGAGAAGTAGGGAAAAAACACCGCTCACCGCCGTCCCCCACACACCGGCCACCCCAGAAAGCTGGCCCAGCAAGCGGAGAGGAGCAGGTCTGCGTGGACGCTCTAGAGCTGATTCCAGTTATGGGATTGCACGTCAGGTAAGGCATGTTACTGGTCGAGGCGATATTTCCTGGTACTGGCCGTGTCTTGTTAGGTGGCAGAGTGGACTCCAGTGACACCCAGGACAGACAAGGACCCACAGACCACACACGGTTACTGAAACTCCAGAAAATTAGACAGGATATACACAGTTAATACATGTTGCATGAGCCACATTTCAAGGGCTCCATGGTCACACATGGCCAGCGGCTACCCTGCTGGACAGAGTGGATACAGAACATGTCCACCCTTGCAGACAATCCTACTGGACAGTACTGCTGTAGAGAGCGGTCCGGGAGGTTCCATGGGAGACCCTAGGAAGCTGATTTCTGTTCCACTTTGCTGAGTCTGGATTGTTTAGCGTTCCTCTGTGTCCATATCTCACCCTGGCTGTGCTCAAGGCATTATCCTGACACCTGCCAACGGACTTGGGAATACATGTGCCCCGTTGGCTCGTGTGACCTGGTACGCTCCTGCTCTGGCACCCCACTGGTCTTATACAATAGATAGTCACCATACTGAAAGGTCAAGCAAAAATTTTAAACAAAAGATATGTGAGCGAGAATGTCATTTGTCATTTAACCTCTGGAAATCAGCACTACGTACTCAGAAGAGCAGGAGTGAAACACACAAGTAGCTTTTATTTCTTTAAAAGTAAGTGTGCGATTTGGTGAAATTTGATCTATAAACAACGAAGGAACAACTCCAATCACCATGATGAGCGCACCCACGGCCCGCAAAAGTTTTAGAAGCCCCCGGCTACTCTCCTACCCCCAGGCAATCACTGGACTTCATCACTTAAGTTTAGATTGCATTCTCCTGAATTAGATAAAAATGGAATCATGCCATACATACTTTTTTTGGTCTTCTTCAATTTATTTGGAGATTTGTCTGTGTTTGTATCAGTTATTCATTGAATTTTTTTTATTGCTGATTCCCTTGTATGAGTATCTCAGAATTTGTTCATCCATTTAAATGTTGAGGAACATTTGGGTTATTTCTGGTTTTTGGCTGTTGCAAGTAAAGGAGCTGGAACATTAAAAAAAGAGATCATGGGAAAAATATTTACTTTTTTAAGAGCACAAGCTGGGAGCGTGCTATTGTGTGGAGAGTGAGGAGCCCCTGGGGAGGGGTCTGGGGGGCTGGGGACAGGGACGGTGAGTGCCCGTCCTTCCAGAGGGGATGGACTCCAGGTGTGCGCCTCCCTAACACCTCAGTGCCCCTCAAGAGCACAGGTGGCATCTGAGAGTCGGCTCCCGACTTGCAGGCAAAATAGCAGCCAATTAGTGCCAGAATGGGCAACGTCCCTGTCCCCAAGCCGTTAATCTGGGATTCTCTCCCGAATCCTTATTTCTTCATCGTAAAACTTACACGCAGGTAGAAACTGCACTCAGTCTAACACTTGGTGTTGGTCTCTGCAGGCCCGGCCAGAGACAGGCCAGGCATCCGCGGAGGGTGGGCACGGCGTGGCTCCCGCGTCCTCAGCCCCAGGAGCTGAGTGTGTGTGTGTGTGTGTGTGTGAGTGTGTGTGTGTATGAGTGTGTCTGTGTATGAGTGTGTGTATGTGTGAGTGTGTGTGAGTGTGTGTATGTGTGTGTATGAGTGTGAG
>JAQQSJ010004069.1:0-10873 GCA_028644305.1 Xerus rutilus
CCCAGGGCACAGGCCCCCTCAGTGTCCCGCCCTGAGCACTGTGACTCAGGACACAGCAGGGCAGCAGGAGAAGCCTAAGGCACAGGCTCCCTCACACCACATCTGTTGGGACTCCTAAGTTTGAGGAAGCTGTCACTGCTGCACCATCTTGAGCTGAGAACTTGGGTCTTCTGCTTATAGCACCCCATGGTCCTGCTTCAGTGCCCTGCTGAGGTGAGCTAGGCTCTTGGCACAAGGCCTCTGCGGCCAGCCACACAGCCTCTCTTGGACGTCCTCCATTTCTCCTACCCTCACGCCCACCCCATACACTGGAAATCACTGAGATCCATGGGCTATGCCAGCTCCTCCTTTGGGGACGCTGTGTAGAGGCGAATGCCCTAGGTAATGAGGTCTGTACTGCAGCGGGAGCCTGTGCAACTGTGTGTGCAAATGCGCTCTGAGAAGGTGAGGGGACGATCCCTGGGCATGGGTGGCTGCCGGCTGGGGTTGCACAGGGCCTGCCCCGGATCCACTGCCACCTTCCGGAGGGCTTTGTGGGCCTGCACGTGGCTGAGAGCAGCTGACCTGCCCGCTCGGCGGATTCTTGTTCTCGCCTCTGGATTCTTCCGGGAAGAGTTCTGCTGCGGTTACCTCTCAGCCCTAGCAGCCGTAATCCCCACAGAAAGCTTTTCAGTAATTCCCTGTTGGTTGATTTTCCTTTTTACTTACTGTTTAAGTACGTTTAGGGCAAAGACAAAGTTTATGGTGCTTATTTACTGAAAAGCATTCGCCTAAGGGGACGGAAAGTTGAAGGGGAATAAAATTTCCCCCCAAATGTCAGTGCTAAAGAGTAACAAACAGGACTGGAGGCGTGTGTGTACATAAAGAATGACAATGCAGCGATGGGGCCTGTGGAGCCTGCCCTGGGGCCCCGCCTGCAGCACCCCATCTCTGCAGCTGCCCTGCCCACGCGTTGGCTCCTTCCCTGTCCTCACAGTGAAGCTGAAGCTTACAGGAGCCCCAAAGGAAGAATCTCAGACCCAAAGCTGAGTGGCCTTCCAGGCGCTTCTGGCAGGCGCAGGAAGCTGCCAGTATCAGGGGAGCTCAAGCTGCGCTCCTTCCGCTGAACCAGCTGCCTGTAGCCCTCCTGGGTGCAGGCGTCTGGGGGGCCTAGGACAGCTGCTGCTTAGGCTGACATTGTGAAACGCAGACACGTCTGGTCCCTGAGGCAAAGTTGGTCTGGCAGGTATTTTCTTTCTCGGAGAGATTCCATTCTGGCTGCAGAATCATCAGATGACCTGATTCACTCCACCTCCTGCCTTGAGCTGGCTACCCCCAGGTTCCAACACAACCCTAGTGAAGGGTTCCTGCCTCCTCCACCTGTGTTCCACACTCCACAGACAGAACTGAACTCTACGGTGTGCTGTGACCTGCTCCTCAGTGCAGATGAGCTTCAGAGTGACTCCTTGGCATCCCCAGGAGGGACAGGAGGGAAGCCCAGGGCAGAGGAGCTTCAGAGTAGGGTGGGTCTGGGGCTCCCTGAAGCTCATCCCCTGATACCTCTGATGTCCTGAGCTGTCTAGCAGTTCCTGGAAACCGCAGTGCAGGACCAGTTGCTCAGCCTGATTATTTGTCAAAGAAAGCTCCTGGCAATTGTTCAGCATCAGAGCTGTCGAGCAGCCCTAGCATTTATGGGAGATGTAAAAAGTGGACCAAAAAGCCTCAAAGGAAATTCTGGGGAAGGATGTTCATAAGGCCCCTGAAGGTTCCAGTATGTTTCTGGGAAGATCGAAAGTCGAGCATACGTTCAGGGCTGTATGCATGCCCAGAAAGGACCGTCAGGCCCACCTCTCCCCAGGCAGGAAGTGGTTAGTAAACTTCCTGCCAGGGCACGAGAGTAACATCCAACACAGAGCTCACGCGAGGCCTGCTGGTTCAGACAGCAAAGGAACCCTGCCGGTCATGAGCTGACCCCCTGGCTGCTGAACAGACTTTAGTGACCACATGCAGGAGAACAAGGACTTCACCTGCCATTCAGGAAATGAGGATGGGAGTGCTCCTACTTACAAAATTGCTGCATTGTATTGTTTTATATGGCCAGTTTCCAATGGGAATTACAGGATATCCAAAGAAAAATGAAATTTTGTCTTATAATACATAAAAATAGTCAATAAAACGTTTCCTGATGAAAGATATGTTTGACTTAGTAGACAACAGCATTACATCAGTTATTAGAAATGTATCCAAGAAACTTGAGTCTAAAGAACAAAGACAGTACAAGAATGATGTTAAACCAAATGAAGAGTACCCACAAACAGGCAGGAATTCTGGACGAGAAGCTGAGAGAGCTCTCAAAATGGAAAAACAGAATCATGGAAATGGAAAAATTCAGTAGAAGATCAATTGCAAATTGAACTGGCAAAAGAAAAAAATAGAAAATGTGAAAGAAATCAATTGATAGAGTCTGTGAGCAGGAAAAGGAACAAAGAAAAATGAATAGAGCTTCAGAGACTCCTTAAACACCTTTGAGCAACAAATACACACACAGTGGGGGACCAGAGGAGAAAGGATCAGAGAGAATTGATAGAGGAATAGTGCCACCCCAGCACAAAGTTGGTGAACAACATTAATCTGCATATCCAAGAAGCTCAAATGAATTCCAAGAAGGATCAACTCAAGGAGTTCCACACCTAGAAGCAGCATAATCAAACTGTCAGAAGGCCACATTTCCCACCTTCTGCCCAGAACACAGAGTGTCACATGCAGAGAATCCCTGGAGCTGCAGCTCCTACAGTGGAAAGTGTACTAGGACCACATTTGTCTTTCCTATGCTCTGGGGCACTTCACAGGAGGCTGATTGTCTTGTTCCATGGTGAGCTTTGCAAGCACTACAGGATTAGCCTACTGGGTTGACGGGAAACAGAGATTGGGGGTGGAGCCCAAAGCAGCCACCTGCAAACCTTGTGCCAGCCCCAGCAGACCTGGGCTACGGGCACCCTCTTGCACTGCAATGACTAAGCAGTCATGGATGGGCTCAGAGGTAGAAGTTGGCTCTCTGTTTGGTATTTCCAGATAGGCATACTGTAGAAGATGAGCATAGATGCATAGACAATGCCAGAGTGCAGAGACTGCAAGAAATACCTACACATGCAATGCATAGACATTGGCACACGACCACAAGGAGCAAATAAATCAGTCAAATACGGTGTCACTGAATGGGCAGAGTAAGGTGTTAATGACAGATGATGAGGAGACAGAGATACATGAACTGCCCAACAAAGAACTCAGATCAGCTCTGTTAGGGAAGCTCAGCACTCTTCAAGAAAATTCAGAGAAATAATTCGAAGTTAATCAGAGAAATTTAACAAAGAGTCAAAATAGTAAAATCAAACAGAAATCCTGAAGCTAAAAATACAGTGAATGAAATAAAAATTAATGAAGCACATCAATAACCGAATCAAATAGATGAAAGAATAAGTAAGCTCAAAGAGAGGCTTTTTGAAAATACAATAAGAGGAGAAAAAAGAATAAAAAGGAAAAGACGGCTTTTAGAATTTATGGGATATCAAATGAGCAAATGGGTCATTGGGGTTCAAGAAAGAGAACTATGAAGAGGTAGAAAGCTTATTTAAAGTTGTAATAGTAGAAACTTTGCAAACCTAGAGGAAGACATAAAAGTCCAGGTACAAAAAGGTCAAAAGTCTCTAATCAGATTTGATCCAAATAAGACCATGGTATTAGTCCATATTTTTCATTACTCTAATGAAATACCTGAGTCAAGCTATTTTATAAAGAAAATAGGCAGCTCTGATGGTCTGGTCTCTCATTATCCCTTACGGATGTGATTTTAAAGCAATCCTGGAACATTGACAAGCAATTGTCCCTTCCTTGAACAATGTGTGTCTCACAAGTGTGAAAGCAATTTGGGCTTGGGGATCTGGAGGAAGGAACAAGAGTGGAGAGACACAGGTATGGGCAGGAGAGCACCCCTGGCCCTGCCGACCTCACAGCCGGCCTTGTGTGGTCAAGGCTGCTGTAGCCATGAACACAAAGCCATGTCCTAGAGCAGGGTGGGAAACACTGCTTTAAATTTGAGGTGTCGGCATAGGCACCAAGACCAGGCGGTAGGCAAAGGGTGATTTCAGCAAACAGTGTTGGAAAACCTGGGTATCTCCATTCATAGGAGTGAGGCTGGACCCTGTCCTTACACCACGTAAACTATAACTAGCTTAAATGGATCCAACACCCAAACGCAAGACCTAAAGCTTTAAAAATCTGAGAAAACGGGGAGCTCTGAGGCGTTGGATGTGACAGCAACTTCTTGAATGTGACACCTAAGCACAGGAGACAGAATAAAAGACAAATCAGACAATGGAAAGGGTCACACAGGAGGAGACTTTAAAGTGCGCAAGGTCCGTGCAGAGTGAAAAGCCATCCTGCAGGCAAGGAGCAGACCCTGATCAACTTCAGATCTAATCAAGGATGTGTGTCCGGAATGCACACACAACTGGTCAGTCAGCAGCCACAGAAAACAGCACCTTAATTAAAAACAGGTCCAGGATCTGAAAGAAAATGTCTCGAAAGGAGATACTTGAATGGCCAACAGGTACGTGAAAGATCCAACCCACAACGAGATGCCACCGCACAGCTGTGAGGACGGCTGCCGTCCACAGGGCAGCAAGTGCAGGCAGTGGCCAGGGTGTGCAGAGAGCCCTGCTTTGCACTGCTTGTGAGAAGGTAAAACACAGAGCTACTGAGAGTGATGGTCCGACAACCGCAAGAAATCAACAGGGCACACAGGGACTCTGCAAGCCTCCTGCATCTGGACCCAAAGGGAGCAGGACAGTGTCCAGCCCAGTGCCCTAGGGCCTGTGGGGCAAATCAATTGTGAACAGAGGCTCTGCTCCAGCTGGGCAGAGCCCGCCACTTTTCACAGTAGTCAAACCTGGACATGGCTGAGCCTCTTTCACTTGGCAAGTGGATCGGCACTCATGAGGGATTCACCCCAGGCAGCTTGACCAGCAGGGAGAGAGAGAAGCAGATGCCTGGCCACAGCACACATGGTCCTCACAGGCAGCCTTGAGAAGTGGACCTCCCCGACAGAGCAGAGCAGCGGCCGGCTGGGGCTGCAGGGAAGCAAAGAGAAGCTGTGGGTGCTGGGAGTTTGGGTCTCAGTGCCACCAGTGGTTGCACAACTGTTCAGTCTCCAGACCTGAGTGACTGACCACTCGGCGAGTGAACATGCTACATGCAGATTATGCCCCAGGCTGGTTGCCAAAGAGAGGGTCCTCCTCAGGGGACGTGGAGCTCAGGCTCACTCCCAGCAAGTTGGTGCTGTTCTCCGGGCGGTTTCCCTGCATTGGCACCGAATATGTGGTGTTACAGAAAGTTTGCTATGGCACCCTGGTACACCCTTCTCCATCACTGAAGGCCTCCTATACCGTCATCCCAAAGGGCTGCACGATCGGCCCGTTTGTGAACACTATTTAACAAGCCCCACGGCTGACTGCTTCAGTCATTTCCGTTTTCCACTTTACAGATCACATTCACTTTCAGACAGTCTAACGCTGGCACAGTGATTTGGCAGACTCAGCCTATCACCCCACAGGAAATCTTCAGGGGATGGTGGATGCCATGGCCAAGGGTGGCCAGGGCTCAGAGGGGTCCACTTGAGATTGCAGAGAGGCGTGGCTGTCGCCAGGGAGGTTTTGGTTGGCTGGAATCTCACCTACTGCTATAGTCGACCAGGCAGGTCATCCTCTCAAGCCAGGCCTGGACGGCGGACATGGACGTCTTGCTGGTGTCTGCTTGCTGGGTCTGGTTCCACACCATCGTGCTGGGACCCTCTCTGCGGGATGCTTGCAACTTGCTTCGAATATGAACTTGTTTCAAAGTAGAAAGTTAAAAAATATTTTTAAATGGGCAAAGGGCCTGAACAGACATTTCTCAAAGGGAGACATACAACTGACCAACAGTTATGCAGAAATGATCAACATCACTAATCTTCAGAGAACTGCAAAGTTTAGCTACAATGGATCAGTACCTTATATGATTGCTATTATCAACAGATGAAAGACAACATGCATGACAAGAATGTGGAGCAAAGGGGACCCTGTGCAGAGGAGGAATGATTTACCTGGGCTCCTGGATTCAGAGGTTCTGTCTGTGGTCAGCTAACTCCATAGCTCTGGGCCTGAGGTAAGGCAGAACATCATGGCAGAAAGGTGTGAGCCGCTAAGCTCACGACAACCAGGAAGCAGAGGAAGAGAGGGAGGAGCCAGAGGGACAAGACAAAATCCCCAAGGCCACAGTATGGGTCAAATTAGGGGCCCATCAAAGAACAAGTGGAAGGAGGACATGACATGAACAACATGCATGAACCATGGATTTTAGGCAAAATAAGCCAGGAACAGAAAGACAAGTATGCGTGATCTCATCCAGACATGAATCCGAAGCAGTCCAACTTGAAAGATCAGAGTAGGACACTGGTTACCAGGGTGGGAGTGGGTGTTGAGGAGATATTTGAGGGACATGTGACTTCAGTCAAACAGGAGAAATAAGGCTTGACCTCTATTGCACAGCATGGAGACTGTAGTAATAATGTATTTTATGTTTCAAAATTACTGAGTAAATTTCAAATGTTCTCACCACAAAAATGAGATGTCTGAGGTTACGGATGTGTTGATCAGCTTGGTGGGGCCACCTCACCTGCAGGTGTGCACCCTAACCCCACTGTGCACCCTATAAACAGACACAGTGCTAACTTGTCAATTGAAATAAAAAACGTATTTTAAAAGTTACCAATAACAATTCAGAAAAATTAGAATATGGATAGGGAAGTAATTCTATGACAAGTCCAACCTAGCCACCTTAGACACAGCCCGGCCTCTGAAAACCCTCCGCACACACAGCTCTTGGCTTTGCCGAAGTCTGCTCACCACTGGAGGAGTCCTAGACAAGCAGAAGCACCTACTCAGCGCCCGTTTTGAGCAGGTCAACTTTTGCACAAGGTCATCTCTGACGTGCGTATTTGCCTGTTTCAGATTTAGGTTCGGTGACCTGGTTCTGGCTGTGGCACGGGGAGGACACGTCTTGCTGTTTCAGAGCGCCAGCGGGGTGGGCCCAGGACGGGGGGAAACGTGTCCTGGGGAGTTACCTCCTGGAGAAGAGCAGGCCGTTCTGCTTCCTGCACAGATCCGTGGTGATTTCTGTCCGCTGTCCCCGACTTCATTCTAAGCACAAGCTATCTTCCAGGCATAGTACAGACCGTGTTGGTGCTGGCGGGTTGGAGCAAGAGTGGCTTGGCTCTCGTCCCCGACTGTGGTGGCATGAGCTTCGTGCTTCCTCACCTGCTTGCTCTAGATAGTGAGCTGGCACTGCAAGGTGCTGTGCTCCTAAAGGAGCAGCTGATTTTGAACTTACCTTGAAGCACTGAGCCCTCACCACCCTCCCTGAAGGGCCTTGGGTCATCTGTGCTGCAAGTTCCAGGAAGCAGGGACTCTGGCTGCCAGGCGGAGATAGATTGGAAAGTTGCTCATAATCCAAGAGTTCTGACTCCTTGGAGAACTGAAGTGGAAAACTCTGACAGCCAGCCCAAAGATTCTGAGCGCTGGCGCCTGGGTCGAGTCCTTGGCTGTCTCTGTTCTGGTCACATGAAAGGAGGAGTGGGGGCCACATTGGGAGCCCAGAGTGTCTGCTGCTCTGCCTGTGGGAACTGAGGCAGGAACTGCTCTCCCCAGGACACCGCATACCTTCTCTGCTCACTAGTCTTCTCTGTAGCAGCAGCAGCCCGAGATCTGGCCATCCTGAGCATTCTTGCACTGCTTGGGGAGTGAC
This sequence comes from Xerus rutilus, assembly GCA_028644305.1. Lineage (NCBI taxonomy): Eukaryota > Metazoa > Chordata > Mammalia > Rodentia > Sciuridae > Xerus > Xerus rutilus. The sequence goes on from JAQQSJ010004069.1 coordinate 7,816, forward strand.
TCCAAGGGACGCCTGGACTGCAGGTTTGACATGCTCCATCCAGCCCTCGGGTGTCTGCTCCAGAGAAGACCCATGCGGCGGGGTCTTCCATTCCTCAGTTCCTGCTTGTCCGCGCTGCGGTCCCTTTCTCTGACAAGGGCAACTAGCCCTTAAATGTTAGCTGAGCTTCACATCTGGTATAAAGATCAGGACTCGGGCAATTTGTGTTGCATTTTTTTTTTACCAAAGACAGAATTCTACTTACACAGATGATGGGGCTTGGCAATAAAACGTGAAGTTAAGAAGGATACATTTTCTCGCGTTAGCTCACGGCCTCAGTCTTTCCATGCAAGCTGTGGCTGGCAAGCACACAGGGAAGAGTCCAGCAAAGCTGCAGCGGATACACTAGGTGTGGACGCTTGTGGCCTCAGCTTCTCCTGCCAATGAGCCAGCATGACATTCCCTTCAGGGGTCAAGTCCAGGGGTCACACAACAGGCGGCTCAGGCTGGAGTGGGCTGTGCTCTGGAAAAGCAGCAGTCTTGGCAACCAGGGTTCCCGCGCACAGAGCCCAGCCAGTGAGAGCCTGCTGGCAGCACTGCCAGTTGGACGGAAGCTGAAGGGCCCACGAGAGGTGCAGGACCCTGTTTCGTTCCAGGGAAGGACGTCAGGCCTCAGGACCTGGAAGCCTAGAACACTTGGTCTTCCTGCCAAATCAGCTCCATTACTGGTTAGGTGGGGAGAGCCAGCTCCCCCTTTGCCCAAGCCACCTCCTGGCCTTGGAGTGTCGGTGACTGGTCAGGAGAGAGGTCGGGTGTCGACCTTGCCTGCCCCTCAGCAGGCCACGGATGTGCTTTTCCAGCCGGTGGAAATGAGGTGCTCGGGGCATTGCATTCACCATCTCTAATCACTGCACCAATGGTTAGAAAGTTGGGTCCCCTGGGGTTGTTGTGCTGCCCCCTCCACCCGGCCACACTTGCTGGGATTTGTGTGGGTGGCACACAGCGCCTCAAGCCACGTGGGGCACATGCATGGCCTGCTCGGGCTCCACTGAGCAAAGACTTGGTGTGCAATTTGTGGCGTGTGCTGTGCTTTGTCTACACAAACATAAATTGTGATTACTAGCATGTTTTTGTAACTTCCACTGTATTCAAAATTTAAGAGTGAAAATAAAAGTGAACTGAGGCTGGGAATGTAGCTCAGCTGGTAGAGTGCTTGCCTCACATGAACAAGGCTCTGGGTTCAATCCCCAGCACCACAACAAAACAAAACAAAACAAAACAAAACACGACCTGAAATGTTGAAAAGCCAAGTGGTTCACACCAACTAGGAACTGTGGCGCTTCCCCGGCTGGACACCCGCGCCTGGCCGAGGTTCCCAGACTCAGCCCCACTCCCCCGCCTCTTCCGGGAAGCAGCTGTGATTTCCCAGCCTTTGTGCCCCTGCAGACCCCGAGGCTGCCGGGCTCCTCTCTGCCACCATTCTGCGCCTCCGCCTCAGAGGGGGAGGCAGCTGTCCTCAACCCCTTGTCCTCACTGGTGGGCTCCTGCGGGAGTGGGTCCCTGCTGGCTGCCTGGCCTCTTTCATAAAACAGGGCATTTTCTTCTGTAATATTTTAAGCTGCCAACTATAGCAGACTGCTTTGTAACAGGCTGAAAGTCTCCTGGTAACTAATGTAAGGCAGTCTGCAGGTTCCCCAGGCCACGCTGTGCTGAGGGTGCCAGCCCAGACCCCTTGGGCCCACTGAGAGGCTCATATCAACACCACCGCTGAACTCTGGCCTCTGCTCGCTCCTGAGTCACATCAGTCCCTGGCTGGGCAGACTCTCACAAGGACCCATGCAGCTGGTCACCATTCCTTACCATTTTCTCCCTGTTATCTCATTCTCAGCTCCTCAGTATCACAGTCCCTAGGTCCCCCAGCCTCCTTGCTGGGCCTGCTCGGATTCTTTGCTGGACTTCTCTCTGCCAGGACTTGGACATCAGTGGGCACTAGACCAGGCCATGGGCCCTGTGTCTATCTTCTCTCTCTCTCCATAAATCCACACACAGAGGTGTGATGGCAAGTGTCATTATCGCCCAGAACCATGTTTCCACCAGCCTCAGACTGCTGGATCCCTGGCCCACCCTGTGCATGTCCTGAGTCCCTGGCTTACCTTGTGCATGTCCTGGATCCCTGGCCCACTCTGTGCATGTCCTGAATATGTGGTCCATCCTGTGCATGTCCTGAATATGTGGTCCATCCTGTGCATGTCCTGGATCCCTGGCCCACTCTGTGCATGTCCTGAATATGTGGTCCATCCTGTGCATGTCCTGGATCCCTGGCCCACCTTGTGCACATCCTGAATCCCTGGCCCACTCTGTGCATGTCTCGAATATGTAGTACACCCGGCAACCACAGCCTGAATCCCTGGCCCACCTGGCACACATGTCCTGAACCTGTGGTCCACCTGCATGCATGTCCAGCTGACACCCCAGCCGGAGCCTTCCTGAAGAGCTTACCGTCCCTCCTAGACTTGCTCCCCTTTCTGTCTTCCTCTGCAGTTTTTGGCACCAGCATCCACCAAGCTGTTTAAGCCAGAACGTGGGCCTGTCCTTGATTCCTCCTGCAGCTAACATCAGACCCAGGCTGTCAGTGAGTTCTGCAGTCTCCAGCCAGGCCCTTGTCTTCCCTTTTCTCTGCCTTGCTGCGGGGCCACACTTTGCTCTCGAGTCACTCATTCAGCCTGGGCCTCCCTATTGCCACATTTCTACTCATATCCTCTTGTCTGAAATGCAAAGTGACCCCTGGACAGCACAGCAGACGTCTGAGCAGCTTGATTTATTTCGTTAGTATACTCGGACAACAGCCTCTGCATCCACCCTTGGGTCTCTGAGACCCCGACTGCGATGCCTGTGATCCAGCACACACATCCTCTGCTTCATTTGTGCTGTGTATTCAATTTGAGCAGCTTGCTCTTGATGGTTGGTGCCGCCACCAGGCCTTGAGTCCTAGAACCTGTCACTCCAACTACTGCCAGGACATCCAGTGCCATGACACGCTCCATTCCCCTACAGGTCAGGGGTCAGCCCCAGAGCCATG
>JAQQSJ010000407.1:0-24578 GCA_028644305.1 Xerus rutilus
TATATATATTCAATGGAATATTACTCAGGTTTAAAGAAGAATAAATTATGGCATTTGCCAGTAAATGGATGGAGTTGGAGAATATCATGCTAAGTGAAATAAGCCAATCCCAAAAAAACCGAAGGCTGAATGTTTTCTCTGATATGTGGATGCTAATTCACAATAAGGAAAGGGGGCACTAGAGGAAAATAGAGTTATCCTAGATTAGATAGAGGGGAGTGAAGAGGGGGAAGAAAGAGGAAGGAGATATGAGGATAGGAAGAATAGTAGAATAAAAGAGACATTATAACCTATGTACATGTGAGACTGCTTGACCAATGCGATTCTACAACATATACAATCAGAAAAATGGGAAATTATACCCCATCTATGTATGATATATCAAAGTGCATAAATGCATTCTACTGTCCTGTATAACTAATTAAAACAAATTAAAAATTTTAAAAAATAAATGCAAAGTGATCTTAGCTTTGTACTTATATTGAAATTATATTAGCTACCTGATACAATAACCTCCATGAACACTTGGGCATATTTGTGTACAAAGGGGTCCAGGGACAATAAACTGTGTGCAAGTGTGGCTATGCAAGTAATTCAAAGTTGGTCAACAAGATTACCAATTAAGATACTACGAAGTAAAATTATAGAGAAAAAATATCAAGATAGTTAACTAGATGAAAAAAAGTATTTGTTTCAATTCAACAATTGTTTAGGATCGAAACACACAGAAAATTAAAATTACTAAGGGGTGTCTTTACCTGATAAAGTCTGTGTAAAGATACTGTGTGTTTAATATTTTCTTATAAGCAGGGACTTTAGTAAAATAGAACAGAGATGACAAGTTTCCCCTTGTTTTTGTATTGGAACATTAGAGTCATACTTAGTAGTTGGGTTCATTTTGACAAAACCGTTTATACAAGGAATTTGATTTCAACACCAATTCTCCCTACTAAACTCCTTCCTCTTCCTATTTTCTCTCCTTTTCTCTACTGATCTTCATCCACTCATTTATTTGTTTTTTATTGGTATTTTCTGCATATACATAAAGGTGAAATATCTTTGGTGCATTTATTGGTGCATATAAGGTGATTTTGTTAAATTTATCTGTATTTCTTCCCGTTTCCAATCCTTCCCTCTTCTCTCTCATGCTCCACCTTCTCCTCCACTGATCTTACCTGTATTCTATTGGTCTTCCTTCTATTTATTTATAGTTTTTTAAAATTAGTGCTTTTAAATGCACATCAATATGAAAATCACTGTAATGTTTTTAAGATGTTTACAAAATGTAATTTGGTCAATTTCATTCCACAGTTCCTCTCCTTTCCTGTTCCTTCTCCTTTGCCCTCATTTCCTCTACTCTGCCCCTCTGATCCCTTCTATTTTCATGAAACTCTACCTTTCCTTCCTTATTTTCTGCATGTGAGAAAAAAACATTCAACCCTTGATTTTCTTATTCTGGCTTATTTCACTTAGTGTATTGTTCTCCATTTACATTCGTTTACCTGCAAATATCATTACTTCATTCTTATTTATGGTTGAATAAAACTCCATTGTGTATATATGCCATATTTTCTTCATTAATTCATCTCTTGACAGACTTTTGGGTTGATTCCATAAATTAGCTATTGTGCACTATGCTACTATATATAGTGAAGTGGCTGTCTAACTATAGTGCTAATTTTAGTTATTTTGGATAAATACCAATAATTGGTATACCTAGGTAATATGGTAGTTCCATTGCTAGTTTTTTGAGGAATCTCCATATTGCTTTCCAGAGTGGCTTCACTACTTTTAAGTCCCATCAACAATTCCTCCCCATATTCTCCCCAACATTAATTATTATTCAAGTTCTTGATAATTGCCACATGGACACAATTGAGATGAAATCTTCCTGAAGTCCTGATTTGCATTATCCTGACTGCTAGAAATGTTGAACATTTTTTCATGTATTTGTTGGCCACTTGTGTTTTTTTCTTTGAGAAATGTCTGTTTATTTTTTGCAATTGATTTTTATTGGATTATTTGGATTGTTTGGCATTGAGTTTTTTTATTGCTTCATATGTTCTGGATATTAACCCTGACAGAACAGCAACTGGCAAAGATCTTCTTCCATTCTGTAGGGTCTCTCTTCGCACTCTTAAACATTTCCTTTGCTGTGAAGAAGCTTTGTAATTTAATGGCATCACACTTATTGATTCTTGGTTTTATTTCTTGAACATTAGGGGTATTACTGAGGAAGTCATTGCTATACCTATATGATGGAGTATTGACCCTATGCTTTCTTCTAGCAGTTGCAAGTTTTGTGGTCTAATTCCTATGTCTTTGATCCATTTTGATTTGACTTTTGTGCAGTGTGATTGGCAGGTATCTTACTTCATTCTTCTACCTTTGAATATACAGTTTCCCAGCTTCATTTGCTAAAAACGCATCTTTTCTCCACCATAATTTTTTTTTTCTTCACCTTGGTCAAATATCAGATGTCTGTGAGTATGTGAGTTTGTTTCTTTGTCTTCTATTGTATTCCATTGGTCTTGAAATCTCTTTTGATACTAATACCATGCTGTTTTTCTATAGTAGTTCTGCAGTAAAATTTGAGGTCAGTTATTGTGATTCCTCCTGCTTTGCTTTTCTTCTTCAGAATTGTCTTGACTCTTTTTTGTCCCTTACTATTCCAAATAAATTTTAGGACTTTTTTTTTGTTTTTTTAGTTCTGTGAAGAATTTCACTAGTATTTTGATTTGGATTGCATCAAATTGTGTATTGCTTTTTGCAGTACGGCCATTTTGACAATATTAATTCTGCCCATCCAAGAACTTTTCTTAGGACTTTTTTATTACCTAGTATATTCTTCTGTTTATTCAAAGTTTTAATATTATAATTCTCCACCAATAGGTTTATACTTTGAAGACAGTAAAATATCTAATAACTTATTCCCTCAGTTTCTGTATGAATGCTGGCGTGCTGATCATGTTGGTAGCCAAGAGTCAGTGTCAGGCATCTGACAATTTTCTCTCCACCCTCTAAACTTCAACAGGAAAAAAAGGCATGAAGAAACCACCATAGATTCATGATCTGACTCTACCTCTTTCTCACTATGCCAAGTTTTCTTAATATACACTTCATAAAAACAATTTCATAGTTGAGAGTGACTTGGGACAGTTCTTTACTAAGAGAATTAACAGAAGAACAGGCTAGAGTGAATGTTTTTTATCTTCTTTTGTACAAGTATTAGGAGGGTTTTATTATTATTATTCAGTTTGTAGGCATCTTCTCACTCTAAAGATGGGGCAGGACCCAGTGCAATCCAAGGGCAAGGACTGTCAAATACAGAGGCCTTTTTTGTTCACAATAGAGATAGTCTCAGAATTAATAGGTCTTTCAGAGGACTGAAGTGAAGTTATGACTAGTGAGGAGCCAGGGCTAGGGACAGAGTGGATATGTTACCCTTACACTCCATATCATTGTACTTTTAAAAATTTCAAGCACGATAATAGATACATAGGGAATTTAAGTATATAAGATCTTTTTTCATAATTTTAAGTTCAATAATCACATTTGATTTTGAATTATGTTAAAACAGTGATTATAATTTTTCTCAATATTTCTCATGCTTTGTTTTCATTTTTTGAAACTTTTTTAGAAAGGGATCATTTCTGTTTAACCAACCAATTTTTCATTTGCCTTTTTACATTGTGCAATTTATCTATTGATACCAATATATTTAAATAACTAAATAGAAATTTCTCTCATTACAATGATTCAAAGCATGTTGATAATAAATGGATGAGTGAAATGAAGTCTAATAGAGTAAAGGAAGGAGAAAGGCAGGAAGGAGGAAGGACGAAAGAGAAAAGGAGGAGGGAAAAGGGGAAATCATGAGCCAAAATCAATTTCCATGCGTGTCTGAGTTTGTCACAATGAACCCAAATATTATGTACAACCATGAAACTGTAATAATAATAACAACAACAAAAACATGTCAATTAAGCATTCTTCATCACAACAATACAAATTGCTTGTTTTTTATGCATCATGCAGATCACTCTGGATCACTTCAAATAAAGGAATATCATTTCAGTTACAGGAGGCTTCATTCTTATATATGCATTTAAATACGTAGTTCTGGTCACAGAAGTCTTTTCAATTAGGGATCTGGATACATGTTTTCCTTGCAATAAAATATTTTTAATTCATATTTCAACATGAAGAAAAGGATGGAGGAAAGAAGTAAGAAGTCTATGGTCTGTTCTTTCCACTCATTAGGAGATAAAACTGGATTTTAGATGGACGGGCAAAGGCATTGCCTGTTGTGTCATTTACTAGCAGGATTATTTCTGGGACCTACATCCTCTTCAGATCCTCTGCACAGACATTTGGTTACTTTGTCCCGTATTTCCTTCATCTTCATACCATAGATGATGGGGTTGAGCACTGAGGGGAGGAGAAGGTAGAGATTGGCGAGGAGAATATGGGCATGAAGTGGGATATTGTGACCAATGAGGTGCGTGATAGAAGAAAAGAGTGCAGGCACATCAGTGACAAGGATGACAAAGAAGTGGGCTGAGCAGGTGTTGAGGGCTTTGAAGGTGGCGTCTCGAGAGCTGAGGTGTACTACAGCCTGCAGGACCAGGGCATAAGAGAAGCCAACAAACAGCAGATCAAGTCCTACCACGAGCAAGATCACAAAGAGTCCATAAATTCGATTGGGTCTGGTGTGGCTACAGGCCATTTTCACCACAGCCATGTGGTCACAGTATGTGTGAGGAATGACCACATGGCAGAAAGTTAACCTTTGAAGTAGAAGAGGCATGGGCAGGACAAGGACCACACCCTTGGCTACAGCCAGCAGGCCCAGGTGTCCAACTAGAGAAGGGCTCAGAATTGTGTTGTAGCGCAGTGGCTCACACACAGCCACACAACGGTCAAAAGCCATTGCAACAAGGATGGCTGATCATACCACGGATGCTCCGTGGATAAAGAACATCTGGGTGAAACAGGCTTTGGAAGCTATGTCTCCATCATTGAACCAGAAGAGGCACAGGACCTTGGGCATCAGAGCTAGAGTCGATATGAGGTCAGTCAGCATCAGCAGGGCCAGGAACAGGTACATTGGTGTGTGAAGTGTGGGCTCTGTGACCACCAGGAAGAGGATAGCACTGTTTCCAATGAGGATAGCCAAGAACATGGAGAAGAAAGGAAGAGATAGCCACAGGTGCTGTGACTCTAAGCCAGGTATGCCCACCAGAGTGAAGGTCAGGAAGCTGGAATGGTTGAAGAGCAGCATTGTGGGAATGTGTTGGTGGTTGTTTAAAAAAGTAAGTTTAGACACCCATCAATGAGCTATGGGTGGCGGGTTGTTTTTACTTGTGCGGATTCTAATGACTTGCAGAGTTGGGTCCAGGGAAAAGTGGTAGGGATTCTTAAAGACACAGTCTGGTTTCAGTTCTGTCTCTCAGCACCTTTATTGTCCCACAGTGAATTCTTTATGGGGATTTGGCTTCTTTTCTGTACAATACATAACATAGTAGACATTTATTCTCATTCCTCCCAGTTCAGCACTCCTATATTTCAAAAATGTTTTTGAAGTTCTGAGTAAGGATAGGAGAAAATATTTTTTATCCTTTAGGAAATAAAGGAAGAACATGACAGAAGAGCTATGATATTTTCACTAGGAAGTCCTCAGTATATATAAAGAGGGAAAATATGCTTTCTCACTCCTTTTTCCAGGGGTACTGAGCTGTTGAGTTTTTTAAATCTCATGTGATATCCTTCTTTTAGGAAACTACTCTCTAATAATGATACCTTTTCTTTTCCTAGGGCTCTCTGTTTAGGGGGAAAAATATGAAAGATATAATGTTCAAATAAGAACATTATTAGGTGGATGTCTTTTATCATCTCCTCAGCTATGCACATATTCACTTGTTGGACAGCCCTTTGAGGTTTTGATAATTTATGCATCTCTCTGTGTTCTGTTCTAACTTGCCTTCATGTATATTTGTTTGTTTTTTTTTTTATTTAGGCTTACGTGTTAACAGTGTAAATTCATTCATTGTACATAGATAGAGGATAATATATCAATTCTCTAGTTGTAAGTTGTATAGAATCACAACATATATGCAGTCATACATAAAGTATTTGTATTGTCTTTAATCATGAGGGGTTTACTTCAAAGTATTCCACTGGGCTACCAAAGAGCTCTCATTTTTATTCAATTCCTGTTATACATCAAGCAGAATTTCTCTCCCTTTCCAGGGATCTATGGGCACTCTATGTTGTAATTAAACCAAGAGGGTTTTCTCCTAATAAACACCTCTCTGCTACCCACTGTCTTCCATCTTCCACACATTGTCCATTGTATCTATGATAATTAGGCCAAGGATTTTTAATTTAAGCCTAATCTATTTTTATGGCTCTATATGTTAGGAAACAATGTTATGTTATTTAAAATGATATTTAAAATGATATTTAGAAATCCGTTTAGCTGTTGTAGTCATGAGGATAGTTCCTACAAGAAGTAGGTATTAGTATGTCTGCAAAACTAGGGAAATCTGTATTAAGCTAGGACTTCTAGAAAGAAGCTAACCTTTGTAGAAGATCACTGAACATGGGGCAAAAGGAACAATAACACAGAGGAAAATCATTGCCTAAACAAATGAAAAACACTGTCACCAATATTTTGAATAACAGATTAGAGGGAACAATCCTCCTTGTGAAGGTTATGCAAGGTGCAATTTGAAGAAACCTTGCACTTGTGCCCAAGAAGAAACAAAGAATGGCCAGTTCTGGTGCAGCGCAAGCAACATCCAAAATGGGGTTTGCCAAAGAGGATCTGTAGATCCTGTACAACACAAGGAGAGTGCTGAAGATGAAAACATTTATCTAGTCATGTGGCCTGGAGCTCCTAAGTTATGTTAGAAGCCCACTGTAAAGAACACACATGATATTTTCATAACTCAGTGACATAATTTTGTGAATCACTAAGTTCATTAACATTGTCATAGAATGTAATTAGTATCATAAAATGTACTGGGATATTTAAGTTACTCTTTTAAAACCTAAAAATTCCATAAGTATTTGTTTCAGGTTATCTATAGTGCTATTAAAATGAATTCTGACTTAAATAAACTACGTCACATATAAGGATCATTGTATACTACATGCATGTTATAGAATTATAAATATTAAATTTATTTATATCAATTTTTTTTATATTCTTTGTCTTTTTTAAAACAGTCATACTTCATTCTAGGTCACATTCTAGAATCTGAATTCACTCTTAATTATCACTCTTGTTGTTTTATTTATTCTTCAAAGATCCCCTTGCTTTTTTGTTTTTTAAGTAGGGATCTGACCTTAACTCCCTCTTAAAAATTAAAACTCTTGGTGAGCAGTATTCTTTATACATTACTCTTTTAGACAACTAAAATTTGCCACTCACAAATTTAATACGTTTGTTAAAGTTGCTATAAGATTACACAGAATTAAAGTGTCCAGATTCTTTTTTGGGTGGGGGGCACTTGGGTTTAAACCTACGGATGCTCTGAGCCACATGTTCATCCCTTTTTGTTTTTTATCATGAGACAGGATCTCACCAAGTTGTTTAGAACCTCATTTAGTTGCTGAGGCTGGTCTTCAACTTGCAACCTTCCTGCTCAGCCTTTCAAGTCCCTGGGATTACACAATGCCCAGCTGAGCTGTCAGATTCTTTCACATTCTTAAAGCTGATCTCCATTCATAAAGTATCTGGATTAGGTTAAGGCTAGGCATTTAGGTAAGAAAATAATTGATGGGGCATTGATGAGTTTCTTTATTGATTCTGGATCTAATGACACATAAATACAGAATGGAAATGAAGATATGAATAGCTAGATGAGAGGCACTACTAAAGTACAGAAAAAGTATAGATCAAATTATTGTGCTCTACCATTCCTGCCTCATTTCTGGATCAGTTAAATATTTAGGCAGATGAAGTGATTTCACAATTCAGTGTCACCATCCTTGCACACACTCACATCCTTCCAACCTTCAAATTCACCCTCCCATTAATCTGTTTTTTTTATATCATCAAGATTTCTGTCCTCTTGCCCTTTACATTATTTATTCCTAAATCAGTGCAGTATTTTAATATTTACAAAATAATGCACAATTCTATTTGATCTGATCATCTATTTGCAGTAGGTCAATCTGAATTGAGCTCTAAAATATCAATAATTATTTTTCATGTCACAGTGATTTCAAAAGTCATTATCTTCCACAAGGACAGTAACTATCATCCCATGTTAAATTTACAAATGCTCTCAGATAGCAGCATTTTTTGCCACCGAAAAACATAGATAAAACATTTTAATTTTCCAAAATATAAAACTGTCAGAACTTGAATTGTGGCTAAGAGAGAATTAAAAGATATATTATCTCCTGACTAGATTGCTGTAATTCCACACCTTGATGTCAGCCTCTGTAACATCCAGAGAAGTCATGTTCTCAACAAGACTGGTAGTGCCCTGAACTAAACGCAGTCCACAATGGGACGTCTGCATGCTTTTGTTAAACCAAAACTCATGGCCCAATTTACCCATCCACCACTGTCAACACACAACACTTCCTGTCCCCTTTGCCACCACAACCTACCTATAGGAGGTACCACAAAAGAATATAATCTGGACCTGAACAAAAGAATTTGTTAAGTCTGGACATCCATTTTCTCCTCAGATGTTTTCAGAATTAATCTCACCATATCTCACATCCTTACTTCCTGTTTCCATTTGAAGGAAACCTAAGTGTGCAGTCAGGTTTATCATTAATATTCTTTCATAATTTTTTTAAAAAATTGGTGCATTATAATTATACACAATAGTGGGATTCGTTATGCCATATGTGTACATGCACATAACATTATTTGATCAATCTCATTCCCCCGTATATCATCAGTGGTCTTATAACTTAGTTGTGGATTCTCCTAATGATATTTAATTCTCTCTTTCAACGTGCCTTCCAAATTCTTTACACTGTGCACTTAAGTTTTATTTTGGGATACTGATACATCTCCTCACTGGTCTTTCTGCTTCTCTTCTGCCCACATACTTCTTGTTGCCCAGAGAACAGTCATATTATCTTTAATGTATTTAAAAATACAAAGAATAGGATATCATAATCTTCAGTATCTTCCTATTATAATGGAATGAAATCAGACCTGTACCATGACACATGAGGCCCTCTGATATACTCTTGTCATGAATGCCTGTGATATGATATGCAGGGCAGCATCTGGCGTGAGCTCACTTTTCATCTTCAGCATCTATTGCTCCCCCCTGATTTTCTTCATTCTTGGTTATTTTATTCCTCTTGAAAGAATGCTTTTCCTGCTTCATAGTGCTGTCCCTTGCTCTTCTGTTTCCACAAAACTTCACATGTCTCCGTATTTGTACCTTAGACTGTGAAAATTCCATTGCTCCTTAAATTTATGTTTTATCCATACTAAGACACTTGCTATCTTTCAAAAAGACCTTTGGTTCTAAATACCTTTATACTTCATGAAATCTAGAAGTGATTCTCAGTTGTGGCTGTCCACTAGAAGCACTAAGGAGTTTAACAATTCTGGTAACAGGGCCCCTCCAATTTAATCAGAAAGCACAGAATCAGAGCCCAGCAGCTTCCTGGAAGTGCTCCCCTGCGTGGCCTCATGGAGAATGGCCAGCCCAACACAAGCCAAAGTGATGTCAGGGAATGCTGCTGGGTCCACCTCCTTCTCTGCCTTCTTCTTTGGTCCCTGTGCCCTTCATCCTCCTTCATCACTCTTTGTGCAAGAGACAAATTTTCAGGACTGACAGCACAGTTCAACAAATGCTACAACTGAGATGTAAAGGAGTTTATGGAGCATGAAGGGACTCTTCATTCTAAAGGGGTAAAGAAAAATTTTTAAAAAGCAAAATCTATAGTAGCCTGAAATAATAGCTATATTTATTCAAATAGAGAAGTAGGGGAGAACATTCTGGATAGAGGGAAGAAGCAAAAAGATACAATATCAGAAAACGTATGTTTATGGAGGAAATTTGAGAAATTCTGTGTCATGTGTCATCAAGGAGAGTCCTGGGGACAAGGTCAGAAACGGAACCTTGAATGCCATCTCTTTTCTAATAGGATGCTTTCCTCATCCCTGCCTCAATCTTTTCTTCACTCTTTCTCTGGCTCACATCATGGCTTTGCCCGTATCTGTGCTACTGTTTCCTAGTGCTTAGGCTAAGTTTCCTTCCTTGAAGCAGTTCCTCTCATTTAGCTGTGTTTATTAACTGCTCCCTATGAGCCAGAATTTGTAAACTAACTCCACCATGCCGTAATTCATTGCATCCTATTATTACTTTTAATCATTATTATTATCATCATCATTATTATTAGGTTGACAATACCCAGGGTAGTCTACCACTCAGTTACATCCTCAGCCATTTTAATTTTTTCATTTTGATACAAAGTCTCAGTGAGTTGTCCAGGCTGGCCTCCAAGATGCAAACCTGCTGCCTCAGCCTCCCAAGGGGCTGAGATTACAGTACAGGCATGTGCCACAGTGTGTCACTTCTTTCTTCATCATTTGAAGTCCTATATTCTTGGATTTTAATTCCCTGACCCCTTAAACCTTCTGCAAACCTGGTCAACTTTCATCAGGGAAGTAGTATGTTCAGGTGTTGAGTAGCATTGCTGGGCAGCTAGGGAATAAGTGGGGGCTACAGAAAGAGGAAATTGAGAAAAAACAATCTGATGCAAAGAAAAGGATGCAGGGCAGTTTTAATTATTTGAATCAGAACTTACCTGGAAATGTTCTACTATCTTCTGTTTAACATTCTCTTCACTTCTGATAGCCAGAGCACTGTTACTTGAAAGTCACAACTTGGATCTGCCTATCTCGTAATAGGACATTATTATTATTTCCTTTTTTTTTTCCTACCTGGGAAAGCACAAGTGAAGGAGTTTTCTGCCCACACTGGTGCTCTTCCTGCGTTCCTTTCCTGCAAGACAACACTTAAGTTTCCTTGTAATAGTGGGCGGAGGCTCTCCCAATACATAAGGGAAAGTTTGAGCTTTATGATTTCACCTTTCAAAAACTCTGGGCACAGCTGACTCTTTGGAGACCAAGGAATGAGGGAAGGTACAAGAAGTAGTTCATTAGGGGATCCCTTTGGGCCATTTATTCAAGGGGCAGCTGGACCTGAAAAGCAGTTCCCAGAGGAAAGGTATAGTTGTTCCCCCCTGACCCTGGAACAAAACAAGTTGTACTTTTATTGTGATTGTCTTTCTTTAAAATTTTTTTTATTTATTATACTTAAGTCTACATGACAGCAGAATGCATTTTCATTCATTGTACACAAATGGAGCAAAACTTTTTATTTCTCTGGTTGTACATGATGTAAAGTCACACCATTTATGCTGTCATACATGTACCTAGGGTAATGATGTCCATCTCATTCCACCATCTTTCCTACTCCCATGTACTCTCCCCTCCCCTCCTCCCTCTTTGACCAAAGTTTCTCCATTCTTCCCATGCCCTCCATCCCCCATTATGGATCAGAGTCCATTTATCAGAGAGAATATTTGGCCTTTGTTTTTTTGGGATTGGCTTACTTCGCTTAGCATGATATTCTCCATCTCCATCCATTTACTTGCAAATGCCATAATTTTATTCTCTTTTAATGCTGAGTAATATTCTATTGTGTATATATACCAGTTTCTTTATCCATTCATCTACTGAAGGGCATCTAGATATGTTCCACAGTTTAGCCATGGTGAATTGAGCTGCTATAAACATTAATGCAGCTGTGTCACTGTAGTATGCTAATTTTAAGTGGTTAAAGGATAATGTGACCACTCCCAGCTTTTGTGTAATAATTAAGTCTTTTTATGCATGTGTGGTTGCATTATTTTCACTTTTGTCACAATAGGAGCAGCTTTTGGGTGAGGTTTTACCCTACAAAGACACAAGTTACTTTAATAAAAATATGGATTTTGCAATTAAATTTTATTTCTTTTTGATGAAATGTTAAACAATATTGTTATTCATATTCATTTTTAAATGATATGTGATGAATTTATCCTTTGTGAAAATATAGATGGCACTGATACAATTTTTCTCCTTTGTGTTAATTTTGTGGATCTCTTCTTCTCAAATCCTGTGTTAGCTGAAGTGATTATTAATTAGGAAACTATATACATAATCTACTTAGTAGAAATAAGATCTATATAGCATTCTAACTGTAATATAGAAGAGCAATAAAACATACTTCACACTATACTTAACAACTGTATGTACAATGCATGTAATGCACACATAAATATATGTGTATGTTCAATATATGCAACAAAGACAAATGATACACTTTCAGGAAGTGATATGAGGCATGATAAGAACAGAAAATTAATGAAAAAGACAAAACTTAATCTCTAGATATAGAATTTTAGCAAACAGATAAATGTAAGTTGTGTGAGGGACTTAAATAGAATGTTATTTAATTATTTAACATTTCTTGGTAAAGTTCTGAAAAAATTAAGGCAGAAAAAATCCTCAATTTGAGTCAGTTTTATAGAGAAATTCCATGACTGTTAAAGTTATGCATGGTACTGTGGGCTCATATCCATGGGAGGGGAGTACACTTTCCCCTTTTATCTCCCTTCAGTGATACCTGAAACTTTCCTTCAGGCCTCAGTTATAAAAAATCTGTGACATAGTTAATTTTTGAAGTTCATTATAACAATTGAACAATTATAATTTCTAACAAAATTTTAGTAGGCTAGAATAAAACATCAATGGACATCTACATCAACTTGGAATGGAATGGCTAAAATATCCCATCACTCATAATTTCACACTAAATATTTAGTTATTATTAGTTAACAAACATCTGAGTCAAGGAACTTTGGGATAAATATGAAGAAAACAAGCACATTCACTTGATTGCAAAAATTTCTGAAAAAATAAAAAAGGTTTGAGAAAGACTAGCATCATATGTATGTGGTGATTCTCGCATGGGATAATTGAGTATAATAAAAAAGAATATCTGAGATTCATGTTAAAGTTCCTCTGGTTAGTCAATATAATAATTGTCTTTTTTTTTTCTTGGCAGTGTTTGGTATAAACCCAGGGCCTCAGGCACACTAGGCAGCACTCTGCCAACAAAGTGCACAGCCAGTCCAAAAATTGTGACTTTTAAGCTTTCTTTCTTTTGCTAAAATCCTGGACGTTACTTATAATTCATGTTAAACCACTATAAGAGATGGACTCCAACAGTCCTTTTGTTATAGCCTCAATCTGAATGAAGAGAGTTCAAAAATAATGTTTAATAATGATAATGTTCAGAGATAACAACATTGAAAAATTGTTTCCTTTTCCTCACAGGAAAATACGTTGGCATCTTTCAAAGGCTCAAAAGCTCCAAATTCCAGGTCTCCGAGTTCATGCTGATGGGATTCCCAGGCATTCACAGCTGGCAGCACTGGCTCTCCTTGCCTTTGGCACTGCTGTATCTCTCAACGATTGGGGCAAACCTCCTCATCCTCACCACCATCTACTAGGACCCTTCTCTGAAGCAGCCTATGTACCTTTCCTTGGGCATCCTCTCTGTGGTAGACAATAGCCTGGCCACCACCATCATGCCTAAGATCCTGGCCATCTTCTGGTTTGATGCCAAGGCCATCAGCTTCCCAGAGTGCTTTGCTCAGATTTATGCCATTCACTGCTTTGTTGGCATGGAGTCTGGTGTCTTCCTCTGCATGGCTTTTGATAGATATGTAGCTATTTGTCATCCTCTTCCTACCCATGGATTGTCACCAACTCCTTAATCATCAAAGCTACCCTGTTCGGCTGGGTGCGGTGGCTCAAGCCTATAATCCCAGCACTTAGGGAGGCTGAGACAGGAGAATCGCCAGTTCAAAGCCAGCCTCAGCAACGGTGAGGTGCTAAGCAACTCAGTGAGACCCTGTCTCTAAATAAAAACACAAAATAGGGCTGGGGATGTGGCTCAGTGGTCGAGTACCTCTGACTTCAATCCCCAGTACCAAAAAAAAAAAAAGCTACCCTGTTCATGGTGCTTAGAAATGGCTTGTCTGTCCTTCCAGTGCCTGTACTTGCATCTCAGTGTCATTATTGTTCCAGGAATAAAATTGAACATTGCCTGTGCTCTAATCTCGGGGTCACAAGCTTGGCTTGTGATGATAGGAGGCCCAATAGTGTTTTCCAATTGGTCCTGGCATGGCTTGGAATGGGGAGTGATCTAAGTCTTATTATATTGTCCTATGCCCTGATTCTGCACTCTGTCCTTAGGCTGAACTCTGCTGAAGCTGTCTCCAAGGCTCTGAGCACTTGCAGCTCCCACCTCATCCTCATCTTCTTCTACACAGCTATTGTAGTGCTTTCAGTAACTCACCTGGCAGAGACTAAGAATGCTTTGATCCTAGTTCTTCTCAATGTGCTGCACAACGTCATCCCTCCTTCCCTCAACCCTATCATTTCTGCATTAGGACCAGAGAGCTTAGGGAAGGCTTCAAAAAAGTGTTTTCCTTAGGTTTTCGAAAGAAGAAAGACAGTAGAACTCTTCTCCTTGATGTACGTGAACTTTAGCTTCTTCTAACTGTATAGTAGAATTCCAAAGAAAACAGAGGAATGAATGCATGTCTTTGTGATCCTTTTTAAAAAATATCTGTACATAAATAATTGTGAAAGCTTCTGAAGAGGGAAGAAAGAAAAATTTTCACAGTCATTCCAAAATTGGCCAAAGTTAAGTGCATGTAAGAATTTGGAAGGGCTGTCTGCTAAACCAATCAAATTTGTTAAGCAAAAATAAGATGTCATTCACATCCATGCCCTGAGAACAAATCAAATCACAAATACATACATGCACACATATATACTCAACCTAGGAAATAAGTGACAGGGGCATGAATTATATGTCATGCTCTCCGAATGTTATTGTACCTCTTTTCCATAATCTTAAAACAAATGAACAAAAGAAATAAGGCATAATGTATTTTGTCTTATATTTCAATCTGATTCGTGCTGCTTTGCTTTGGACTCTTATCTTGGCTGATTTCTTTTGGATCCAGACTCAGAGCCTATCATGAAGTAACTGAGATATTTTATAAGGTATATATTGAAATATGAGTGTTAATTTGGTGTTCAGGTCTACCAGTAGCTAGAAATTCTATCATATCTTATGTACTGTCACTCTCTTTCCAGTTAGCTTAAAAAGGTCGTTCTATTTGGGTTCCAGCTATAATGAAAATAATGTGAAGAGCTTCATTTATTAGCCTGAATTTATTTCTTTGATAGACTTGAATACTTTTCAGGTAAATATGATAAAGACAGAAGACATAATGATTTATGGATTCATGAAACCATTTTCTTTAATGACAATATATTTCAAGACATTAAGATAATTTAAGAAAATACGTGTTTGATATTTTCAGTTTCTCCTAAATAAGCATTACCATGATAAATGGGGGAACTAAGTGAACTAAATAAATAAATCAACAGAGATGACAGATTGTTCCATATTTTTTATTTGTACATTAGAACCAAAGATGACATGATATCCAGCAGGAACAATGTATACACAACCGTCCAGCAAAACTGTCATGAACATATGCAAGAACCTCTCAGTAAAATGTCAGAAAGCAGAAAGAAAATGAAGAGGACTTTGTGAGAAGACGCAAAGAGTATAAAGCACAGATTTTCAAAGTAAGCCAAGATGTTGTCACAGAAAAGAAAACCAAGCAAAAAGCGCCCCGGTGTTTATTGGAGATGCAGACACAAAAGCACTTATTCTATACCACTGTCCTGCGTGTGGAAATCAAGAGGCTTCTCTGGTTTAAGGAACACCATCTCACTTCATCCTACATCAGTGAAAAGTCTACATCCTAAGGCAGAAAAAGTCTACATCATACAAACCAGGGAGGAATACAACTCATTTTCTTGATTTGGCAGTTTGAGATTCATAAGAACTAAATTATATGCTGTCCTTTTAATCTCTGTGGTCTCTGTTCTTTTGTGCATGTGTCTATATGAGTACATGTGGCTCTGTGTGAGAGAGGTGGGAGAGCGGGAGGATTGTCCTCTTCTCACACAGGCTGATTTTTCTCTGTCTCCACGTAGGCTTCTAGGTTCAGATTCAGATTTTCTAGAGTTTGAAGCACATTCAAATTGAAGGGCTCTCTTAAAGAAAATACAAAATTGACAATAAACAGCTATTTATTCTAAATGAAGAAAGAATACAACTGTAGAAGCTGCCAGCACATATCACAGAATCCTGAAGAGTAACAATATTTCAATAACATTGTCTGCTAAATTATAACATGAATTGTTTATACTTTGATGTTATATTTCAAGTTCATGGTAATGTCAAACTAGAACAAGAAATTAAGCATATTCTTTACATATATTCATCAAATATTTACATTTTGCTCCATTACTTCATGATTTTCTTTTTATTTCCATGTGTACATCCATATATGTGTTTATGCACCATTTATATGAACACTTTGAGAGTAAGTCATGGACTCTGTGCCTGTTCACTCATAAATAATCCACTGTGTGATTTTCAAGAATAAAGACAATGATCGATATAATCATAAAATGAACAAAATTAAGAAATTACACTGATACTATGCTGTAAATTATAGAACACGTTTGTATTTTACAAACATCTCTATAATATCCTTTATGAAAATTATGTCCATGTTTGAGATTCAATCCAACTCCAAACATTTCATTTAGTTATCATGTCTTTTGTAATATGATCCCTGAAACTGATTTTTTCCCAGATTTATTGAAGAATGAGCAGTTAATAAGAGAGTTATGTCAGATGCATTCCACTGTTATTCCTACACTACAGTGAATCTCAACATCATGATCATGCACAAGAGTGGGTGGTCCTAATTAGAATAAGATATATTCCATGCTTGTATATCAAAATATATTCTACTAAAAAGAACAACAGAAAAAGTATATATTTAAGATATGCAATGTGATATTTTGTTTAACCTATTAGTTGTGAAATGATCACAGGATCATTGTAATTAACATTTCTCTCTATAGACAAAATGCACTCTTCTCAAGCATACATAAAATAGTAAGAAAGTCAGATCAAATTGTTGTTACTGAAATCACCCAATTACAATCAAGTCCCAAAAGGAGAAATAATAAAAACAACTTTCATCACAATGCATTAAATTTGGTGATATGATTTTTATTTCCAATACTAGGTTTTGACCTAGGGATATTCTACCACTGAGCTACTTTCCAGCCTTTTTTAAAATTTTATTTTGGAGACAAGGTCTTTAAGTTTGCTGTGAACTGTTAATCTTCCTAGTTTATCCTCCCAAGTTTCTGGGATTATGGGCATGTGACACTGAGCCCAGCTTGCAGTATAAAATTTTAAAACAGTATTTTTATTCATCAGTCAAAATTATCAAATGAAAATTAGACCATAGTTTATCATCAAATTGGCAGATAATTATTGGCATGAAAGGATGGAGAATCTAATACACAATAGGGATTTTGTGAGAAATAATTAAATCAGAAATGTCATAAAATTTTCACACTGATGTTCATTTATCATAGTGTCTCTTCTCAAAATGTTTATATATATATGCCATGTGTAAATAAATTATTCACATTTGCCACATACTTTTATTCAATCACAATGATCATTTTTTGGAATGTACTACCTACATAAATTTAAATCAAAATAGCAGTCATTATGTTGTAAAGTAGTATGATCTTATTTTGTTAAAACAAATAATAAATGCATATCAATACATACATATACTTATTAATGTAAAAATGTACTACAAATTCACACAAAGTTGTATACCTATGGGTGCTTTTTAAACTTCTTTAAAACTCTTTTGCATTTTTCCAAATGATTCAACAAATGTTACATTTATTACTTTTATTATCTTTTGTAAATGGGTGTAAAATTAGAATCAGTTCCTCAATTCTTTCCATGTCCTCCCCCACATTATGGATCAGCATCCACTTATCCGAGAGAACATTTGGCATTTGGTTTCTTGGGATTGGCTTACTTCACCTAGCATGAGGTTTTTAAAAAGTATTTCTCTCATAATATTTCAATGTTTGGATATTTTCTAATTTTTCCTAATTTAATATCAAAGCAAAATAAACTTTTGATGATGTTTAAAATCACTATAATATCCATCCTTCATTTCCTTTACTTGAAAGAAAACTTTTGAACAAAAGACCATGTTCACACAATTCCTAGCCTAGCTAAGAAAGTAGAAAATTCTCTATAAATGGATAAAGTGCTACATTACTAATGAAAGAAACTTAATAAATGAGTTAGAGTATGAATTCATGAAACATTTCTACTTAAGTACTTTTGATCTGTTTTACTTAGAGCAGTGGATAAGAAGCAAACACGTATCTTCCATAGAATTAAATCTTCTCACTAAAATACCTTACACATTTTTATTTTCTTCGTTTCTCATGTATACCTCCTAACACACACAACACACATATGAGATTATTCCCTTCCTTATCACCATGTGGGCACTATGAATTCAAAGTCTTGTTCTTTTTGCTCTCCCCATAGAGTTTAACTTGGTTTCCATAACAGCATCTGTGCCTCTGATATTCTGAAATATCCTCTTGGGGACTCATGGCACACATTTTCCTTTCAAGGATCCATTCTATAGTACAGATATAAAGGAATTCAGAGTTTAACATCTGTGCATGTACATTTATTCTAGAATTGTTTTTTTCTTCAACCAAGACCCCGAGCACCTGGACTAGATTACATTCAGGTCACCCGTGGCCCTACACAGAAAGTAAGATATTCAAAACTACAAAAGAGGCAATAATGACAAGATTATTTTCGTAGGCTGCATGATAAAGTGGAGATGAGTGTTGGATATATAACAAATTTCTTATTTTTTCTTAGAAATAAATCTGATTATACTCACATAATGTGAAAGCAGAAATGTTGTGTGAGGTTGGATTGTCTTGGAAAATGTTTGTTTTCCCAAATCTAGCATGAAAATTTCAGTTGACTTTGGATAATGATGATAATCCATGTTTCTTCTGTACCTAAATAGGAAACACTTATTTGATAGTGATAGAAGTCAGGTGTGGATTATTCCCACGAAATGAAGAAATGAAAGAAAAACTAGGGGGAGGGTTCCATTGCTTTTTCTTTTTTTAACCTGTTGTCCCCTTATTCCTTGAAATCAGAGTCTAATTTTCCTTGGTTCTTTTCTGGAAAGACTGACTCAGGTCTTTCCTTCATTTTGTGTGGCAAAATCTAGACAGAACAAGTGATTTCATATGAAAAGAAAATGATACAAATAATTGAGGATGGTTTAATAGAAAAAAGTATTACCTATAGAGTTTAAGAATGAGGACAAATAGCAGATAACGTCAAAGTTATAAAAATACTTAAAAGTACTCATGCATAAATATTACTATTCGGTTTTTCTGCCCAACCCTGGCATAGCTGAATCAAATTTCTTTGCAGAAGAAATGAAATAATGGTGTGTTGAAATGTTTTATGGCTGTTTTGCAAAGGCAACTGCTTTCTTTTGGTAGTTAATACTAGAGTCTTCAGTCTAGATCTTGGAGAGCTCCATGAATGTGTTGAAGATGGGACTAACTTGTGCAAACAAAAGGGCAGTTCTAGTGATAAAGCCATACACATAACAAGTAAATATGAGAAAATATTTATCTAGTATTTAAAAGTACTTTAGAAAAGTAGACTAGTAATCAAAAATTATTTTCCTTTTAGGAGATATTTATTATTTTATTATTCCTTTTGTGTGTGTGTGTGTGTGGCACTAGGGATTCAACCCAGCAGCAATTGCAGCACTTAGCTACACATCCCTGCCAATTTTATTTTTTTATTTTGAGACAAGTTCTTACTGAGTTGATGATCCTCCTGCTTCAGTCTCCTGAGAGTCTTGGAGATTGCAGGATTGCACCACCAACCAGAAATTTCCCTTAAGTTTTCTACTTGCTTCTGACACATGGATACATATTTAAAGTGTAATAGAACTACCTGCTCATACTTGGATATATGTATATAGTCACAGTATCTTTTTCTCTACCCTCGGCACTTGCTTTTTCTGCACAAATATCATTAAGATCTCATCCATTATTTTCTACTTTTTGCATAAAATGCTTTAATTCCAAGAGAAGCTGTGTATGTGCTCTGTGCACTGATATAATGGAATATACAGCTTGAAACAAATGCTGAACTTTACAATTAAGAGACACTGTTCAATGTATTAAAGACGTATAGAGGTATAGAGGTATAGAGGGAGAAAAGAATAATGACCTAATTGACTAGTTCATACTAAATAGTTATAAATTATTGAAACATAATTTTATAAACTCCTTATTGAAACCTTAATTCAATGTATATTTAATTAAAATGTATATTACTTATATGTTAATTAAAATGTATATTACTTATATGTTTGTGTGTATATATGTATACATATCTATGCATGTACAGATTATATATGTTTAACTTAATAACATATGTGTAAGAAACCTGAAAATATTTGACTGCAAATATAATTTACAAATTTACTAAGTTTAAAGACAAAACCTTGTTTGTAATTTTGGTTTTCAAGGAAAAGCATTTCTTATATTTAAAAGGTTAAACTTTATGCTTTATTCAAAAATAAAATTAATATACTCCTTGAAACTCCAAAGCTGACGTTTTAGCTTATGACTAATTCACTTATCTTAAATAGAAAATTGTGAGTCATTTTATAAGACGTCCACATTTTAACTTTCCTTCTCTATTCACAAAATAAGAATGTAAATGTGTCTCATCATTTGTATCATGAAAACATCTTTTCAGGCCTAGAAATGAAACAATTTGCTACAATTAGCTTTAATGGCAAACTTCCAAGCATTTTATTTCCCCAAAGTGCACTTGACGCAAGTGTTTTTGCTTAAATTCTCTTTGTCTAACACTAACATAACCTCCTCAATAATTTGGGATACTATTTACGAAAAAAAATTATACATTTTTAAACCTTTGTGTGTAGTTTTTATTCTATGCCCTCTTTCATGCTGCATATGTAATTTAAAAATAATCATAATTATGTTTTATAAGGGAAAGTTTAAATGATTTGTATTTCTTTCCCAAACTAATATACTTGTCCCATCTTTGTCATTTTATCTTTTCTTTCCACTTTCTTTGCATTTTCTTGTCTCTGTATTTTGTGTCACTGATGCTTTATTTATTTATCTTTCCCAGTAATCATAAGGAGTACAATCTGCATTTTTCCTTCAACTGGTGTCTTTAATGAACTGTAAGTGATAATACTTAGATTATAATCTAATAATTCTCAAAGTGAAGTTTGACATTTAATGCATGCATTACTCATCTACATATTTGCTTATTTTAAAAATATATTTCTTGAATATGTACTATGCGTGATTTGATCTGCTAGACACTGGTGATGGTTTGTTGGATGCTGTCCTTAACATAAATGATTTTATTAAACTGTGAAGGATTCCTAAATAGGAATTCATTTTTATTCATAAGGTAAGGAGAACTAAAGAGAATAATTTTTTAAACATTTATTTTTTAGTTGGAGGCAGACAGAATATTTTATTTTTATGTGGTGCTGAGGATCAAACCCAGTGCCTCACACGTGCCAGGCGAGCACGCTACCACTGCGCCACAACCCCAGGCCAAGAGAATAATTTTTGAGCCAATGAATTTCTTACCACTAATCACAGCTGTTGGTAGCCACATTATTTTTGGAGCATTTAGAGGATGAATCGCTATCAAGTCCAAAGGACATTTGAGTCTTCCTGATGATGGTTTTGCTTGAATAATGAGTAGGAATTAGCCACATTTGAGGAGGGTGAGAAAAGAGAACACCAAAGATAGAGGACTGTCCCATCACAAAGCCAAGAAAACCAGTTTATGTAAGTAGGAAATAGCAAATAGGAAAGAATACCATCCCTCCCATTTTGATATGTCAGGATTATCATAATTGTTCAGGTCTAGAGCATGTGGCCATTTTGCTCCTTCAATCCCAAAATAGCTGTAAGATTTTATAATAGCCTAAGCTTATGCCCTGGAAGAGTGTGCTAATTAATGTGTACAACCAGTGTTTTTACACAATTTTGAAAAAAGTTGCCTTGTTATATATCTCACTTGTTTTCCAAATGTTGCTTTATCATGAGAAGAAAATACAAGTATGCATCCTGAGCACTTAAATGATGGCAGTATGTTTTAACAGTCTTTTATTTCCCCCAGCAATATGATTTTGTATTTTTATTTTTTAAAAATTATTTTGTAGTTGTAGATGTACATAATGCCTTTACTTTATTTGTTATGTAGTGCTAAGGGTCAAACCCAGTGCCTCACATGTGCTATGGAAGCACTCTGCCACTGAGCCACAACTCCAGCCTCATGATTTTATTTTTAATAAATTATTCTCAGTGGTCAATGCCTGACTGTAATACATGGAGATTTGTATAAAGAATAAAAGAAATGGTTTGTTACTATTCACAGATTCACCATCTTAAGCACCATTAGCAATTTTCAATTATGATTAGAAGTTTAATTTGAGAAAAAAAATTTAAAAGTTTTCTTAAAATGCATAGAGACTAGATGTGGGAAAGAACAAGAACCATGAATCATAAAAAAATGAGAAGACTAAATCTCGCATTTCACTGGCTTGTGAGACACTAGGACCCTTTGATAAATAAGTCATTTAATAATTCAAAAGTGCTTTGAACAGTGCTTGGTAACCAACAATAAATGTCAATCATTAATTTTAACCTTATTTTGGTACTAAGGATTGAATGCAGGAGCACTAAACCACAGGGGCACATCCCAAGCCCTTTTTATATTTTATTTTGAGACAGAGTCTCACTAAAATGCTTAGGACCACACTAAATTGCAGAGGTTGGCCTCAAACTTGCTATCCTCTTTCCTCCCCAGTTGCTAGGATTACTGGAACCATGCCCGGCATCAGTCATTTGTTGGTTCATCAGTGAGGTGATAAAACATTCTTCTTCAAGATCACATTCTCAGTGAGATGTGTATAATAATTATATAAGTTAGTCTAATAATTTATTATTACACTTGATTATGAATTATGTGGATATGAATCATTTAAAATAATTGATGTAGATTCAGTGTTGGTGATAAAAATAGACTGCACAATAAGAATTTATTGAATAGATCAATAAATTAACAACAAATAACAAGCAAACAAAGCAATTACTTTGCACTGATAAAAATCTAGTTGTCTGATCACTAAAATGTATTCTGTAATTCTAAAAAGTGGGGATGGAGAGTGACAGTAACCTTCATGTATACTTTCTCTTCTTTTTTTCCAACTTTAGGAAAATTCATATAACTTTAACCTGTTTCATGACCATACTAGTCTGATCATGCTGATCCTGAATAAAACAGATCTGACCCCAGCATCATTCATTCTTAATGGGATCCCAGGCCTGGAGGACATGCACATCTGGATTTCCATCCCATTCTGCTCCATGTATGTTGTGGCTATGGTTGGGAATTGTGGACTCCTCTACCTCATCCGCTATGAGGAGTCCCTGCACAGGCCCATGTACTACTTCTTGGCTATGCTTTCTCTAACTGACCTTGTTATATGCTCTAGTACAATCCCTAAAGCCCTCTGCATCTTCTGGTTTCAGCTCAAGGAAATTGGATTTCATGAATGCCTGACACAGATGTTCTTCATCCATACCTTCACAGGGATGGAGTCTGGGGTGCTCATGCTTATGGCCCTGGACCGCTATGTGGCCATCTGCTACCCTCTGCGCTACTCAGCCATCCTCACCAATGCTGTCATTGCAAAGGTTGGGCTCGCCACCTTCCTAAGAGGGGTGCTGCTCATCACTCCTTTCACTTTCCTCACCAAGCGCCTTCCCTACTGCAGAGGCCATGCAATCCCTCATACCTACTGTGACCACATGTCTGTAGCCAAATTATCCTGTGGCAATGTCAAGGTCAACGCCATCTATGGCCTGATGGTTGCCCTCCTTATCGGGGGCTTTGACATCCTGTGCATCACAGTCTCCTACACCATGATCCTCCGGGCAGTGGTCAGCCTCTCCTCAGCAGATGCTCGGCAAAAGGCCTTCAGCACCTGCACTGCCCACATCTGTGCCATTGTTTTCTCCTACAGTCCTGCCTTCTTCTCCTTCTTTTCCCACCGCTTTGGGGGCCGCACAATCCCTCCATCTTGCCACATCATTGTGGCCAATATTTATCTGCTTTTGCCTCCCACCATGAACCCTGTTGTCTATGGGGTGAAAACCAAGCAGATACGAGACTGTGTCATGAGGATCCTTTTAGGTTCTAAGGACATCAAATCCCATGACATATAAATAAGCATGTGCAAGGGGAAGAGAAGAAAATCATTACATCTAAAATTTGCCTGGTTTTTTGTTGTTGTTGTTGTTGTTTTGCAGGAGATGGTAAATTCCTTAGCTGTGTAAAATAAGACATCAGTTTTAACCACACACATGAAAATAGAGATTGTAGAATTGTATGTTTTCCAAAAGTGCCTTGAGAATTTTA
>JAQQSJ010004070.1:0-10870 GCA_028644305.1 Xerus rutilus
ATAAAATGCATGGAATTGTATTGATTTTTTTGTATTTGCTAAGAATTTTGTTATGTACTAATTATACAGTCTATTTTGGAAAAGGTTCCTCAAATAGCTAAGAAAAAAATTTGAATTTGTTTGGTGATTGATGAAATCTTCTGTCAATTTCTGTTAGGTTTTTTTGATTAACCATATTTTGTAGGTCTGAAGAATCTTTAACTTATGTCTGTATAACATTGGTGAGAGAAGTAGTTGAAATATCCCAGTATTATTATATTGGGCTCTATCTCAATCTTTATATAGAGTAAAATTAGTTTTATCTAAGTAGGTGTGCTGACATTTAAGGTATAAATATTTATATTGTTATATTTTCTTGTTGAATTGTTTCCTTTTTCAGTATGAAGTGATCCTTTTTGTGTCTTCTTATTAATTTTATCCTGAAGTCTGCTTTTTTCTATGTAAGAGTCAACCATGCCGCTAACTTTTGGTCTGCATTTGCATACTGTATTATTTAACATCCTTTCCCCTTAAGCTTCTCCTGTGGATATCTTTCTAAGGAGGGTCTTTTATAAATATTACATTATTGGATCTTGTTTTTTAAATTCCATTCTACCAATCCATGTCATCTAAATGGTAAGTTAAGACTGTTTACCTTCATTGTTTTTATGTGACTATTACTTCCTGCCATTTTGATTTATTTCTAATGTTTAAGGGGTGGGTTTTTTTTTTTTTTTTTGGTGCTGGGATTAAACCCAGGGCCCTGTGCATGCAAGGCAAGCACTCTACCAACTGAACTATATCCATAGCCCTCTTTCTAGTGTTTAATTCAGTCCTAATTCTCCTTCACTTAGCTATGTTTCAATTACATTTATCCATCCACTAGCTCTGAAAATTTCTTTTAAGTTATTCTGCATGTAACATTTCTTTAAGTATTTTCTTTATTGCTGGCTTAGTAGTCACAATTTTTTTTTTGCCTTAAATTCTTATCTAGGAAAGTTTTTCTTCTTAAATTTTAAAAGATAACTTTGGTGGATATAGCAATCTTGTCTGGCAATTATTTTCATTCAGGGTTTGTTATACATTGTCTCATGCTCTCCTGGCTTTTAGAGTCTATAGTTATAAATTAGACATAATTCTTATTGGCTTATCTATAAGTGTGACCTTCCAATTTTCTCTTGAGGCTTTAAAAATTCTATTTTTCTTTTATATATTAGACATTTTATTTATAATATGTTTTGGATTGAATCTTTTTTGTTCTTGTCCATTTGGGGTTGTGAATACATCATTTGGATTTCCATCTCACTCTCATGGTTTTGAAAATTATCTATTATTTTTACTGAAAAGGATATGGAGAACCTTAGGTTGTATCTCAGAATACTTTTTGATGTCAAAGGTTCTCAAATTTGTTCTCTTAACTTCCCGTATGTCCTCAGTATTCTGGTCATGATTTCTTATTGTTATTTCTTTATTGCTGACTATGTTTTCAAGATTATATATCTTATCTTTGTGGTTTGAAAATCTCCTGTGTGGTCTAATCTATTGGCAATGCTTTCAACTGAATTTTAAATTTGATTTTTCAATTGTTTATTTCCAAAATTTGTACTTTTTCCCCAGAATATCTATCTCTTTATTGAAATGCTATTTCATATCCTCTATTTTACTTCTTAGTTCATTCTTTGGATATTCCTTCAATTAGTTGACCACAAATGTCAACTTCTAAAATTCTTTATCAGGCATTTCCCTCACTTTAATGTCTATGTAGTCAGTTGTTGAAGTTCTGTGAACTATTAGGGGAGTCTTATTTCCTTCTTTCTCCTATTCCCTTTATTTATGTGCAGCTGATGGGATGATTATCTTCTATCATCATCCAAGGGACTTTTGGTGAGCTGATTTTTGTTTACTAAGTGCCCCAGGCTGGGAAAATATCTAAAGTGTCAATAATCCTACTCAATGTAAACCTGCTACTATGTTCATCAACTGCACTCCTTTAAAAGGAGGTACTAATCCCTTGTAACTGAAATCACTTTTTGATGTCAAAGGTGATGTCATATTATAATATGATGTCATATTATAATAAACTTTTTGATGTCATATTATAATAAACCTTTAAAACCTGTATTTAAGGTGTTTTTCAGAAGTTCCTGTATTTAAGGTGTTTTTCAGAAGTTCCTTAATCCAACAAGAAAAATAAAGAAATCTTTTTTTATAGGTTGACAAATGAAGTATAAAGAAAGTAAGACTGGCAGAGGACCCTGATCCACCCTCAGGAACCTCCACAGTTGTCCAGCCAAAGGGAGACCAGGGAAGGCTACCTCTAGCCACTGGGGAGCCCAAATTCAGGACAAGAGTCGCTCCAGAGACACCAGCTCAAGGCGGCCCTGCCCAAGGGCTGCCTAGGTCCACCCCAGTTTTGCTCCAGAGTTCCTGTAACTGGCAGGAGCCGCAGAGCGCCCAGATATACCCTCAGGAAACTTCATGGGTTTCCAGCCAACATGGGCAAGGGACTGCTAGCCACAAGCCACTGGGGAGCCCAAGAGTCCCCACAGAGGAACTGCCTCAGTTTTTGGAATCAGGGTGATACTTACCTCATAGAATGAGTTTGGAAGGGTTCTCTCCTTTTCTGTTTCATGAAATAGTATTGGTATTAATTCTTCTTGAAGGTCTTGTAGAACTCAGCTGAGAATCCATCTGGACCTGGGCTTTTCTTGATTGGAAGGCCCTTGATGGCATCTTTTATTTCCTTGCTTGAAATTGATCTGTTTAAGTTGTGTATGTCCTCTTGGTTCAGTTTGGGTAGGTCATATGCCTCTAGAAATTTGTTGGTGTCTTCAAGGTTTTCTACTTTACTGGAGTATAAATTTTCAAAATAGTTTCTAATTATCCTCTGTATTTCAGTAGTGTCTGTCATGATATTTCCTTTTCCTTTTTCATCATGAATTTTAGTAATTTGGGTTTTTTCCCTCCTTCTTTTTGTTAGAGTGGCTAAGGGTTTGTCAATATTGTTTATGTTTTCAAAGAACCAGCTTTTTGTTTTGTCAATTTTTTGAATTGTTTCTTTAATAAATGCCAACACATTTCCAAATTTTTCTTTCAGTTTCTTTGTGTTTGGATATAGTGGATCTCACCAGCACACCTCTAATACAATTCTAGTGGGTCCCCTTCCTTATTTGATATTTATGGAAGCCTACTAACTTCCTGTTAGGCCAGAGGAGACAACCCCTATTTCTCTTTGCCTTAGCAACCAGGTCTTTCTCCTTGGTTGGGGATCCAGTCTTGTGTGCTCTTCAGTAGAAATGCTTTCTGCATCCACAGATGTAAAATCTGGTGTGGTTGCATAGATTTGGGATGTATGAGGTATGGTGCTGTAAGGCAGAGGTGGGGTGGTTCATCTGTAGTGGTTCTGGATGGCCCATTGGGGTTTAGGACTGTCATTCTGGTGGGATGCAGGAGTTGGGGGACCTATATGTCTGGGCTCAGTGGTTTGTGACTGAAATCTGTGGGGTGGTCTCTTTAGGTCCCCTCTGTGAAGAACATTGTGCTGCCAATGTGAGAGGGCCTCTGCAAGCTGTGGGGTTTCAGGCTGGTTTCTAATTGCCCTTTGGGAAAGCCATCCATGAGCCTGCATCTAAAATGTTTTGTGGCTACCAGTAGATGCTCGACCTGTGTCTGCAGATCCTCCAAGGGATGTGAGGCACTGCTGGGGCATGGGAGACTGTCTCTTGTGATTCCTGCTGCTTCTGCTACAATTGCTGATACTCACAGTCAACAGGTCTGAAGGCCCTTGTCTGTGGGTGTTCAGTGGCTGATGGCATCTATGGGCCACTTCTGTTGTGCCTGGGGCACTGGACACAGGGATTTCCCCAGCTCCTATGAATTGCTGGGCTCTTGAGCTCCCAGCCACTGCTGGGGATTGCTGTCACTGGCTCATGTCTGGATGCCTGGTGGCTGTCAGTTGTTGTGAGGTCCTTGTGTGTTGTCCCTCTCTGGGACCTCAGGATGCTATTATGGTATGAGAGCCTCTTCCCCTGCTCTTGCATATCATGGGCATTTGCCCACCAATAGCAGAGATTATCAGCTGACCACCTTCATCTGCAGGCTACCATGGAGCTCATGGTGTCACTGGGGCTTGGGTGCCTCTGCTGCATTGCTGGTTCCTAGAACTTCAGTAGTCACTGGGCTCCCTCTCTCAGCCTTTGCTCATGAGAGATTAGTGGAAGCAATCAACTAGAGGTTGCTTCTGTTTGGTGCAGGTCACTGGGAACTGGAGATTTGCTGAATTTTCTGTTCTGGTAACCAGTTTCTGAGTGCCTCCAAGTCTCAGACTGTCCACTATTGTATTTTAGAGCATTTCCTCTGACATGCACCTCTCTGGCTCTCTCAGTGCTTCAATTCTGTGAAGCACTTGCTGCTTGTTTCCACTCTGCCATTCTCTCCTTTTATAAATACTGGCAGTTTTAAACCACTAAATTTTGGAAAAGTTTGATTTTTGGTATCAATTAACTAGTGTACAAGTCACTGTAGGTCACTGGCATGGATGTCCCAATTTGCCAGCAGGTCCCCGTCTAAATCTTTGCTAACAGATACGAGTGTTTCCTGCTTCATGTCCACGAACAACTTAATATAGTTTAAAATATG
The DNA here is from genome assembly GCA_028644305.1 of Xerus rutilus. Lineage (NCBI taxonomy): Eukaryota > Metazoa > Chordata > Mammalia > Rodentia > Sciuridae > Xerus > Xerus rutilus. The sequence continues at coordinate 4,618 of JAQQSJ010004070.1, forward strand.
TTTTTAACCATAACTCTTTTTTTAAAGTATATATTTTGTAAATCATTTCAATGTGTTTTGTAGTAACATGAGGCATAGTTCCTTTAATGCTATTCTGTTCATTCTTGCTAAAATATTTTAGTATGAAATACTATTCTCCTACCTCAAGGCATTCTAAATGTCTTACATTTTTGGCAAATCTCAGAGGAAAGGAATTCTCCCAGTTAAGTTTACCTTTTCATTGTTGCATCTAAAATACTCAAGGCTTAATATGGTATGCAACTACAATCTATTTGAAGAACTCAGCAGATGTTTCTAAGGAAACAGATTTAGAGAAGCCAAGAAAATGTTTGGGGGAAACTTTCATAGCCTCGCCTCTGTAGAAGGCATTCTCTAATTGTCATCTTTTCTTTTCCTCCTCATACCATAAACAGTAATAATAGTAGCAATAAATAATAGTGTGTCTCATGTCTGCAGTGTTTAATATGAGACATGTATTATTTCACTTAAATTATCCTTACCAGACAGATTTATTGTCATCTCCATTTGATTACCAATAAAACTAAATCACAAACAGTTTATTTGAATTTCTTTAGTCACATAGATGTAAAGAGACAGAGCTAGAATGTGAACCCAGGAAAGCCGACTCCAAGTGCATATACTATTCCAAAATGCTTTTATATTGCTTATCTATAAACTTCATGATAACCACTTATTTAATGATACAACTAACAATGGATTATTGCCTTTAGAATGCCATTGATAAATGGGCGTCAGTACTAGGAAAGGAATTCTCCCAGTTAAGTTTACCTTTTCATTGTTGCATCTAAAATACCCAAGGCTTAATATGGTATGCAACTACAATCTATCTGAAGAACTCAGCAGAAGTTTCTAAGGGAACAGATTTAGAGAAGCCAAGAAAATGTTTGGGGGAAACTTTCATAGCCTCGCCTCTGTAGAAGGCATTCTCTAATTGTCATCTTTTCTTTTCCTCCTCATGTGTAGGAAGCTAAGTACTATTTAAAATGCTGAGTGACAAAACTCAACTTGAAGTGAATCAAGGACTTACGCATTAGAACGGAGACTCTGTGTCTAATAGAAGAAAAAGTAGGGCCAAATCTTCATCATGTTGGCTTAGGAACTGACTTCCTTAACAAGACTCCTAAAGCACAAGAAGTAAAATAAAAATCAATTAATGGGATGGATTCAAACTAAAAACCTTCTACATAGCAAAGGAAACAATCAAGAATGTGAATGGAGAACTTACTGAGTGGGAGAAAATTTATCCACCTGCATCTCAGAAGGACCATTAATCTTTAGGATATATAAGGAACTCAAAAAACTTAACACATACATACACACACAAAGCAAATAACCCAATCAAGAAATGGACAAAGGAACTGAACAGTCATTTTACAGAAGAAATATAATCAGTTAACAAATATATAAAAAAGTTCAACATCTCTAGCAATTAGAGAAATACAAATCAAAACTACACTGAGATTCCATCTCACTCCAATCAGAATGGCAATTATTAAGAATACAAGCAACAATAAATGTTGGTGAGGATGTGGGGAAAAGGTACACTTATACATTGCTGGTGGGGCTGCAAATTTGTGCAATCAATATAGAAAACAGTATGAAGATTCCTCAGAAAACTTGTAATGGAACCACCATTTGACCCAGTTATTCCATTCCTCAGTTTATACCCAAAGGACTTAAAATCAACATAGTACAGTGACAGCCACATCAATGTTTATAGTAGCTCAATTCAAAATAGCTGAACTATGGAACCAACCTAGGTGCCCTTCAACAGATGACTGGATAAAGAAAATGCGGTATATATACATGATGGAATATTATTCAGCCATAAAGAAAAACAAAATTATGGCATTTGCTGGTAAATGGATGGAACTGGAGGTTATCTTGCTAAGTGAAATAAACCAGTCTTCCAAAAACAAAGGCCAAATGTTTTTCTCTGATATGTGGATGCTAATTTACAATAAGATGGGTTAGGGAAGAAAAGAAGTACTCTGGATTAGACAAAAGGGAATGAAGGGAAGGAAGGGGGAATGAGAATAGGAAAGACAGTAAAATGAATTGAACATTGCTATCCTATGTGCATATATGATTACATGACCAGTGTAATTCTGCATTATGTAAACCAGAAGAATAAGAAGTTATACTCCATATATGTATAATATGTCAAAATACATTCTATCATACATAAGTAATTAGAATAAATAAAAAATCCAAAAATAGATAAAATGTTGGGTGACAGACAATATTTGAAAGATTAAAACTCATGTTCCTAAAATCCCTGAAAAGCTGACAAGATCTCAAACTGTTAGCAGGATATAATTGAATGGAAACTAATAATACAGTATGACCAAAGGGAATGGGAGTCACTTTTATTTCTACTAGAAAATAAAACTTGCTTGGAGAGTATCCTGAGATAAAGATAGTATAAACCAAGCCCAGAGCTGCACAAATTAGGGGCCTAACATGTAACCCCCCAATGTTAACCTGGGATACTAAAGGGCCAGGATATGAGGAAAAGCAGTGTCACCGAAAAACCAGCTTTACACATGATATCATGTTTCAAGTTCTGGGAAGAACTCTTGAGCCAAAGGAATTAGGAGATTCTCCAGTCTGTTTGGATTGCAGGTGATACTAAAATTGGGAGACACACTGTTGGGAAAGTGTGTTCTGGAGAGAAAGTCAAGGATGTGGCTGGAAAATTTTTACTACAAGTGTTTTGGAAGGATCAACAGATCAGATTTTTCATTCTCACAGAAGGTCCTTGAAGACATTAAGTGTATTAACTCATGAGTTCCCACAACCACCTCAGCAGGTGCCAGGAGTAGAGACGGGATAGTCCAGGAAATGTGGACTATCCCCCACTATGTGGAGGACTCTCCCCCCAAATAATGGAGTAAATGTCTGTAACATACACGGAGATGTTTATGAGTAAGTAATACAAGTGGAAAATTTGACAGCTTGTATTGAAAGGGAAAGAGAGAAAGAAGAAATGAAATAAAGCTGTCAGACTCCCCAAATTCTACAAATAAGAAAGAGGCTGATAAAACTACTCAAATGAAAACATACTACCCTCCACGGAAAAGAAAAGATGAGCTTGAAGACAGAGCCAGGTACCTAGAGAGTGACTTCTTGGAGTACTGAGAAACTCTTGGGTACAGAAGGCAGAGGTTCAGTTCCAGGTGGTGAAGATATGACCCACACAGGATTATCCTCAGGTCTTGAAAACTTGAAACGGCCTATGCTGTTTGATATTTTTGATATTTTTGATCTCAAAGATCCTTTGGAGCATTTTTTAAAATTCCAAATTCTTGGGAATAGGAATAGCTGTAACCATTTTCTTACTCCTGTCCCAGCATCATATTACCTTATTTTATAGTTTGCAAGTCTACAGATGAAGAAGAATTGGGCCCCAGGATAATTCATATTCTGAGTCTCACTTAGACCTCAATTTAGATGCTTTAGATGATATGAGGGTCACTTGACTGATGATATTTAGATGAGATTCGGGACTCTCATTGATGCTCCAATGGAATGAATTTTTCAAGATGTTGGGGAAATGTGAAGATGTTTAACATTTGAGATATATAATTAAATACACCAAACTTCCTCTTCATTAGGTGCATCATAAAACACGGCTGGAAAGCAAAGATAAACCTAAAGTGTTACACAGGGAAAAAGCAAATGATTACTCATCAGAAACAATGGGAACCACAAGATAATGGAATGACATCTTTTAAGAGTAGAGAGAAAAGGGAATTCCTTGAAATCTATATAGAGTAAACTTTCCTTACAAAGTTTAAAAAGGTAGATTACTTAAAAAATTTTAAGAATGGTTAACTACTTAAAACAATAATAATCTATGATGGAATTTATTTAAAAATGGTGCAATAAAAGCACAGATATTGAAGGACAGAAAATGGCATTAAACTTTTGAAAGTTTACATCATATTTATTGAAGTGACATCCTAATAATTCATGGTAGGCTGTGATAAGAATGAAATCACAAAATATAATCAGAAAGATATAACTAGAAAGTTGATAGAGGAGTAACAGTGTAAAAATTGAAAAAGAGATTGGAAAGGAGAAATCAAAGGGCAAAGAAGGGATCAATAAGAAACACATAGGAAGATGGTACATGTACATTCCAGAAACACCACATTAAAATGAGGGATGAAATATATATGTTTTTCTTTTTTATTGGTGCATTATGATTATGCATTAATAGTGGTATTCATTGTGACATATGTGTACATGCTTATAACATAATTTCATCAGTTTTATTCCCCAGGTCCTCTTTTTTCCCTTCCCTCTTCCCTGACTCTTGTCTGGTCTCTCCTATCTATTTTAGTGATATACCTTTAAAAAATGTTTTTCTGTGTAGCTTCTACATATGAAAGAGAGAGTACAGATGGCCTTTAACTTTCTGAGAATGATCTTTACAAGAGGCATCTTATATATGAGGAAACAGGCAGAAATCAAAGAAAAACAGTAACTATTATGTAAATACTATTCATAGAAAAGATGATATGAGTACTAATACCAGGCGAATAAAAAAGAACATGGACCTGCAATAGAAAAGAACACAGCTTAATGACAATAAGGTTAAATAATCAGAAAGATAGAACAATGTTGAACATATTTTTATTAATAACAAAGCTTCAACATACAGGAAAGAAAAATGACAAAAACCACAGGGAGATTGACAAATACAGAAGTATAGTTGTGGATTTTAGCCCAATTTTGTCAGTAATTGATAACACAATTAGACAGAAATATGCAAAGATATTTAATAGTAAAGCCATACTGTTAGTTCACAACATTTTTGACTCTTCTCAAGCATGTATGTTATATATTATCTATATTTCTGGCACATTGTAAGAACTTTATGAACTATTATTCCTAATAGCTAGTATTTCAAAACATAAATATAAAACTACATCATATTTATTCACCCAGAATGTGTTTAATCAATTCTTTATTATGAAGAGATTGAATGGTGAACATATTTCATTTTTTACATTGGTTACTATAATAAGCAATTTTTTCCTTCTTGTTCTCTGTTGATCTCTAACTCTGACTTTTCATTTGCCCCAAGAGGCTGATACCTGTGGACAGAGTCACCCATATCCCTGACCCTTTTGCTTCAGGTAGGTTTGGCCAATGGAAGATTAGGGAAAGAGAAAGAAGGTTTTGAGCAGAAAGAGGTTGTAGTTTTTCTCTCCCTGCTCTCCCATTCCTGGCCATACTTCTGTCCATAGTGGACTTTTTCTCCCTAAAGTCACAGTTCCTCCTACTGGTTTCCCTCATGCATCTAGCTCTCACTGGTGTCTGATAACACTGAGACTTAATTTTGCCTTTTAGGTCTAGGAGTGATAGTGGCTTCCTGCTATTGCTGGTGTGTAAGTGCCTGTTGGTTCCCTTACCACAACTGCTGGAGATAACTCCCATTCTTACATTTCTTAAAAAAGCTAAAACCTATGGAATGAGCCTTCTTTTTCCAGCTGCACAGTCTCATAGTTGCCACTTTGCATATCTTGTTTTAAAATTAATTAATTTATTTAAATGCATTTCAAGTCATAGTACATATACAGAGCTCAATTTTTCCATCTCTCTGGTTGCACACAAGATAGAGTCACTTTGCATATCTTAATGGTAATTTCCTTGATATACTTCTCTCCTAGAAGAGTATTTACTGAGTCACATAGTAGAAATATTTTAAAGGTCTTTGGTACACATAGTTAAACAGTATTTATATAATCCATAATTTTTTCTAAAGATCTATTTGAACATCAGCTGAAAGCAATCCAGCTGTCTAGGCATATCCACACGCTGGAACCAAAGCCTGGTCTGATAGGCCGTGCCCTCCCCTGTCCTAGCCTCTCAGGGAGCCGCAATTCCTGGTAAGCACCTTCCTGATGGCCCCTTTCATCTCGCTGTTCCTTAGTGTGTAGATGAGGGGGTTGAGCATTGGGGTGCCCAGTGTGTACACCAGTGAGATGAACTGATCTTGCTTGGGGTGGTAGCTGGAGCTGGGGCGCAGGTACACGGAGGCACAGCAGCCGTACTGCAGCAGCACCACAGTGAGGTGAGAGGAGCAGGTGGAGAAGGCCCTGCGGCAGCCGGCTGCCGAGTGCATCTTGAGCACAGTGGTCACTATGAAGGCGTAGGAGGTGGCGATGAGGAAGAAAGGCACAGCAATGGCCAGTGTGGCTGCCACCAGCACTGACAGCTC